>CAJVRM010000230.1:5314-56945 GCA_911693285.1 Hymenoscyphus albidus | reverse complement strand
TATGGATGTATACCTTTACCAACATGTTGGTCACGTGATAGTCGACTGGTCGACTCGTCGACCTGTCGACCAACATTCCTTAGTAGTAGTATTCAGAGGACGAGGGTTCTATATAAGACTGGCACGTCTGCCATTTAGATAGGAGCTTCGTGCTCAACTTAGTTATCAATCTTATCATATTAGTTTGACATCTTTGATACAAGTAACGAGTTCACTTCCAAGTGAACAACCCGATAGTCTTCTTCTTATCATAGCATACCAACCAGCGAACACCCAGCCAAGTTTAGTTAGCCAGTTTGAGTATTCGTTACACGCACCTACTAAAAACCTGCGACACCACCTCTTTTATCTACACCTTTATATATATTCCATATATAATTATATAGTAAACAACGGCTCAAATTCTATTCCATAATGCCTTAAGCCCTTAACAATCGCAGACCGTATTTTACCCTGCCTCTAGACCTAAAATTAGACCCCGGGTTTTATACTACTATATTATAAAAGTTATTAATATTCGCTCTTCGAGCTTTCTAGTAAATTAGAGGGATTAAGATACCTACTATAGCCGAGATAGAGGAGGTTACTAGTGTTATAAGAAGGAACTAATCGAATATCTTATATAAAATATAGCTATATATAAGAAACTAATAGCTAGAACCTAATCCTCGAGAATAAAAGCTAGCTCTCTTATTTAAGAATACCTTACGCGTTACGTTACTTCTCGATAATAAAACTATAGATAAAGATACTCGCTCTTTACCTTAGTCTAATCTAGTAGAAGTAGTAGGAGTTATTCTTATAATAAACTATTTAAAGATAATTTAGAGAGCTTATATAAGGGACTATAGAATAGTAAATGCTATAAGGTATAAGGAGCGACTTCTAACTAGTCTATAAGCTAAAAGGAGGCTTAAATAGATAAACGAGATACTCGGAAAGAAGTACAAAAAGAGTAGCTAACTAGGAGAGATTCGAGGATAATTTGTATAAGAACTAATTTAGCGCTTACTATTCCTGTACTCTAAGGACTAGTTTACTATATACTTTTATAATGAGTTCTATTTTACTATTAAATTAGAGTATACGAAGCGTATAAAGAGACTCCCTAGCTAACGCGATATACCTAAGAATATTTAACGAAAGAAGGGTCTAATAAAGAAAAACGTATTATAAAAATTAAAGGAGAACTAGTACTTTAAGATTCTCTTTACCTTTATTATTCTTGGCCTTAATTATAGGAAGGTCTTATAGTATAAGATACTAAATAGCGTAGATAAGATAAATACTAAGGTTTATATATCGCTTCTTATATAACTATAATAAGACTCTAACTTCTCTAGTTTTATACTTTACTAGAACGCTAATTTCGTATATAAGAGTAAGGTTATAGTAAATTAGATATAAGCTAAGAACTTTCCTTTAATTACTTTACCTAGTATCTCTCCCGACTTCTTTATATTAGAGACTATAGCTTACCCTTTAAAGAGAACGTTTTATATAAAATAGGTAGATATAAATAAGGAGGGATTTAAGCGATTTTATAACGTATTTAAGGACATAAGCTAGGAGACTATAGAATATATATATTTAAAGTATACTAGAAGATTATATAAGTATTAGAGGGTAAATAGATAAATAATACCTTATTAATTCTATAGCATTACTACTAAACTTTAGTAGATATGTGTAACGAATACTCAAACTGGCTAACTAAACTTGGCTGGGTGTTCGCTGGTTGGTATGCTATGATAAGAAGAAGACTATCGGGTTGTTCACTTGGAAGTGAACTCGTTACTTGTATCAAAGATGTCAAACTAATATGATAAGATCGATAACTAAGTTGAGCACGAAGCTCCTATCTAATGGCAGACGTGCCAGTCTTATATAGAACCTTCGTTCTCCACAGGAGTGTGGTTGGATCGTCAGATCCACGCTCCTGGATCATGGATCATTTAGATCCAAATGATCCACGTCATGTGACTTGATAACCAAAGGAAATCCTTGGATCGTCTAGCTAGCCTAGTCGATCCCTATTTGCTATAAGAGCTATGATAGTGCTCAACCTGTCAGGGCGCCGCCTGGTCTTCACTCATCACGTGCGCGCACATGATTCGTGACAATAGCGAACCGGCCAAACAAGCGAACCGGCCAGAATTTTCTACACTCGCGGTTGAAATTGTAAGAACTCTACCACAACGCCTCTAATTAAAAAACACTATTCAGAAATTTCTTCCTCAGATACTTCCTCTATAATATTACAGGTGCGCGTATTATGACCAGTCTCTCCGCAGTTGCCACAGCGCCGTGCACGTGATTCTTCCCTCGGCTTCCGACCACTACTTCTCTTTATTTCCTGCATTACCTGCTCACCAACGTCTCTATCATCCTGTAGGTCCTGCGCTTCCTGTTGACTAAGTGATCCTCCTTGCTGTAGGCGTGTTTTTTTAGCTCTACGGCGCTTACTTAGTACTTCATTTGCTTGTCGAAGTCTCTGGTTCTCAGCTTTCAATAGTACTATCTGGTGCATTACTTTTGATGCACCCTTCGTAAACTGGTCAATGGCCTCGTAAATAGGGGTTGGAGAGCTACTTTGGTGGCGTAAAATTCGATCTTTAATAAATGCAGTCTGTGATAAGGCTTCAGTAGGGTTATTTGGTGTCTGGGAAACCCAAGGCTGAGCGGAATACGGGGGGGAGTTTGGAGGCGTTGGCGTCTTTAGCTTAAGATCAAGTGTAGAAATTACACTTTCTGGGTCAAATGGAAGAAGCCCAGCCCCTCGGAACCCTCCTCGGATATTGCTTTCTGTCATTGCAATATTAAATGCGGCGTGGAAGGCAGGAAAGAAATCATCCTTAGTAATATGGATGATCGGAGCCCGCATCATATCTTCAATTTGCTGACCATATGCCCTTTTCAAAGGGCTAAAACAGCCAACGTCGAGTGGCTGGAGTATATGAGAAGAATGAGCAGGCATACAAAGAGTGATAATGTTGTTTTCCTTGCAATATTCCTCAAATTCGTCGGAGTGGTGGCTTTCATGGCCGTCGAGGACTAATAGACGATAACCACCAATAGATTGGGACTTTGTATGCTTCTCAAAATGTCGAATCCAATCCATGCCTTTCTCATTTGTTGTCCAACCATTTTCAGTAATAGCAATCACCCAGTTAGGTGGAAATCCACTGTTTTGGTACCAAGAAGCGAGGTGATTTTTTGCGGCAACAATCACAAACGGTGGAACACACCAGCCTTGGGCATTAACCCCCTGGATTACTGTAACCCATTCCCGATTACCAGGCTGTACTCTTTTTGCTTTTACACGTCCTTCTGAGCTTGTAATAACCATTGCAGTTGAGATAACGCCCATCATAAACCCAGTCTCGTCAAAGTTGTAGATATCTGCATCGTAGATTCCGTACTTCGCTATTGTGTTTCGTACAAGCTCAAACCAGCCTCATTCGCTCAAACCAGCCACGAATGACTTCTGGATCTTCGCACTTAGCTCTCGGATAGTCGTATTTTCGTTGGAAGCGTGTCTGGAGTTCTGGGCGGCGCTTAACAAAGTTATAAGCCCAACGCGTCCCGACGCGTGGCGCGTCGCGTGCTTCAAGAAGTCGATTTGCTATATCTTCAATTACAGATATCCGCGGAGGAAATCCTTTTGTAGCTAGGTCGAGGATATGTTGAACAAGTACTGATTCCTCTAGCTCGGTCATTTTCCGTGAATTGGCTAAAATATCGCGTCGTGAAGGTATACCAGGCAAACATCGACCTAGCTTCCGGTGGTCTACAGAATAGGTCCTGGCAGCAGCTCGAGCACGTAAATTTGGGTCTTTTTGCATAGCTTGGATAGCTAAGACTAACCGGCTTTCGTCATTTTTCAGAGGCATCCTTCGTTGTAGAGAAATTTAATATTTCGTGGAGGTGTGGTGGGGTCGCCGGGTTTTGGCCGGTTCGCTTGTTTGGCCGGTTCGCTATACATGCACGTTATAGATTTTATATTTTTATATACCCGTAGTACTATTAATATTAGTGACATGTCGGTGATCTGTCCCCCGTTTTGGGGGTAGTACGACCGCTGTTTTACGCACCCTTTCCACTCGCTTCGCCTCCCAACCCTCAGGGTTCAGGACTCTAGCGTCACGCTGCTTTAGGGCTATGGTTTGCGCCAAACTTCATCCTTGCGACCCATAAAAGTTTGAAACATTCGTCACCACCATCCAAAAATTGAGGGCTCTTTGTACCAAAGAACTAAAAGTTTCCCTATCTTGCTCCTTTAGAAAATGTGTTTAAATAATGACTGCGCCATCACTGGCCTCTTACTTTCTCTTTTCTCTTCACTCCTCTCACCATATTTCCTCTCTATTTTCAATTAATTACCAACCGCTTCTTATTCAATTGTGAAAAGTGTTCCTGGCACCTCACGCGTCGCTGCCTACATACCCACCACTCCAATCCCCTGAAAGCGCTGGTGACCTCAATCAACTCACATTACAATAAATGGCACAGTTTCCTCGACGACACGCTCAGCGACAAGCTCTGAGTCATGGTCAGCCAGAGACTCCTCCGCTAGGCTCGCCTAGTAACGAAGATTCTCAATGGCACAAAGCACTAGCTAAAAAACCCAAGGGACTACCTGCTTCCTCTAATGATCACGACTCTGGCTCTGAATCTGGTTCTATTTGCGATGAAGATTCTGGCTACGATTCCACTGCGAATACGAAAGCAAAAGTCGAGTATTATCGACAGAAAAAAGCTCAGTTCCTGGCTGATGGCCCAACTTTATCAAACCCTTGTGATAGTACAAAGGATATGATGCGTGCAGCGGAACGGAAATGGGCATTGTAAGTTCTTGCTCTCTAATTACATTTTAAAATCATTACTCATTACATGGATTAGGTTTTGTGAGGAGACAAGGTCTGGAGATCCTATCCCCGCCCTTAAAGCTGCCGATGCGAGTGACTTCAAGACGTATCTCCTATGGCGGAAAGAAAATTCCCGGATTAGGAAAAAGTCGAGTATGGTCACAGACTGGCTAGTCCTTAGCATGGTATACCAGCGAACAGCCCAGCGCTATATGGATGAGGGTGTTATGTATGATATTCGTAATGTTAGTAAATTCTGGTTAAATACAAGCCTTACAATACTAAATTCTCAATAGTGGATTCACACCCTCGGTCTCGATGAATCAGAAAAAGACAAGGCAGGGCTCTTCATGGAAGACTTATGTGTGCTTCAAAACGGTCACTGGGTACGCGACCGGGAGATCTTTGCTCATGAGCGGCTTCGGCTGCAACTGTCTCCTCTTCTGATCTTTGCTGGCTGCACGTCCACACGACCAAAGGCCCTAGTAGGAAAGCGGCCACTTTTATACGAGGATATCGAGTTCCAGGTCTTTCCGCCTCCTACTAAAGGACAACTGCCAATGGTAATCCTAATCCTTAATCTGAAGCATATCAAGAGGTCTGGTGGAAAGACAAAGCCGTAGGTGCCCCTTTTATATCTTTTAATCTGTGGCGTACTTTTTTACACTTTTACTAACTATTAACAAGGAAGAAACTTGCATTCTACGAGGGCGAGAATCTCATCTGTTGTCCTGTTCTCTTCACGATGGCCCTCGCTCTTACAGATGGGGCTTTCAAAAACAAGTTTGCCTCTCTTTCGCAGATCTACGATCTAGTTGTTCCGAGCAATACAGACCGTATTAGATTGAAGTGGGATGATACGTGGGCAGGAAGACCTATCTTCCGCGATGTTGAGAAGACCCCCGAAAAAGGGTTATATATTTCTGAGACTAAGCCGCTTCAACATTCGAAGCATCGGCACCACTTAGTCCGCCTTGGTCGAAGCTGTGGATATCGAAAGCGGTTAGAATTTTACGACTTACGACGAGCTTCCGGAAAGAAGTTAAATGGTAAGGATAAACCTCTCCCATCTTATATCGCTCCTTAGTAATTATATTTACTAACACTAATGCTATAGAGGCCCTTACCCCCGAAGAGCGAAGGCAAATTATGAGAAATCGTGGAGACGTCTACGAAAGGCATTATATGCCTTCATTAATTGATGCAGACTGTCAAGCTATCTACCTTGGTACAACACGACGAGACGATCTTGTACGCGCTGTTGGCCGCTTAGAACGCCATGACCAAGCTCCGATCGAATTGACCGACATACAAAAGTCTGAGATCAAGAAGGATGTAGAGGTCATTAGGCTTATTCGAGTTCGTGAGAGGTATGCCGCGAAAATCAAAAAAGAAGGCTATTCGACAATCAAGGAGTCTAAGAATACACTGTGGTACAAGCGACATAATGAAGCGCAACGCGAGCTGAATAGCCTCAAAATAAAATTAACCAGTACGCTACTTGAGAATACCATCGACCAATTCCACGAAACTGTCCATACCACGGAGGTTGACCGCCAGATGCGAGGTATTCTCCCTGCATCAGATGTGCTTATGCCGCCGACAACTCAATATGAGCTGAGGGAGCGAGCTACAGTGGCTAACTACTTTTTCAGCCAATTGATCATCTTAATGAGGATCAAACCTTTCACGTACGGGTACAGCTTGTCCAAGCACTTATCAATCTCAGCAGAAAGCAAGTAACCCCTCACCAGTTCAAGCACTCCAAGACACAAAAGAGTGTCGCTATAAATGATATTAATAATTCAGACCATATCGCTAGCAATGTACCTGATCTACCTGGCACTGCTAACCTATTCTGTGCATTTTGCAAGTGGGGGGACAATGAAGCTGGCCCACGAAAGCAGAAACATCTATTTTCTCGCATAGACAGCCTTAGGAGACATGTCCAAGCTCAGCACCTTCATAAACGGGCCGCTGCCAACGGGGTTTCTTGTCCTTACAAAGGTTGTTCGGCGTACTTGGGCAGCGCCACACACTTCTTGTCCCACACGGCACGGCAGCATGGAATGTCTCTAATTTTTGTTCCTTAATATATACTCTGTATAGTAGTTTTTTAGACAATTAAATTGATTCTAAATAACGGATGCTACATTTTTTAAATTTTGTTTCATCTATTTTATTCCCTTCATTCTGATTCAACATTATTTTAGAGTGCTTACCTTAATGATAGGCCAACCAATCATAGTCTAAACTATTCTGATGGTTTTTGTGACGGAACTGGCCAAGTGACCTGGTCACATGGTAAGCCGAGATCCGCCCCAGCCTATATATAATAGAATAGCGAATTGATCTCTCGATCAATTCTTGTGCCTTTTTGGCCCGCTTGCGCAGTTGGTTAAAGCTATTCCATCCATGCTCGTCACAGTTTTGAGGAAGGAAGTTGTCGCTGTGGTGTCACGGTACAAGTGCAAGTCGAGGACAATTGCGACTTGGTTGAATAGATTGATTACAAGAAGAGAAGAGATTCTTAAAGAGATCTATCTTATAAGTTGGTTGAGACTGGTCTGTGCTAGTTTATCCACAGTTGTGAATAGCTTTATAAACGTGTGCAAATCACCTGATCCAACTCCTTGACATGTGGTGTGTGAAAACTTTTGCAAACTATGTAAAGCGGTGAAGAAATATTTATAAGGCGGTGAGAAGTTTTGTATTATGAAGGCGGTGAGGAAAGATTTGTAAGGCGGTGAAAGGGTTTATAGAGTGTAAAGGCGGTGAGGGAATATTATAAGGCGGTGAAAAGGTTTATACCGTGTAAAGGCGGTGAAGAAATTCAAAAACCTTACCTTTGTTAAATACTAAACTTACAAATGAAGAAAGATTTCTATAAACAAACGCTTCTAATATATTAATTCGAGTTTAACTTCGAAATAAATTACTTTTAAAATTGTATATTCTTCTTCTAATATTTTTTCTCATTAGCACTCAACTGTAGCTTACGACTACTGAGCAAATTCGAGTCCTATTATACAAACCACAAATTTCTTCCTACGATTACGCAACTCAACAGTTTCTCGAACTGTTGGGACGAGATCGTACACCTCAGCTGGTTGTCCAGCCTAGCACGCCCTGCCACACTCCGCTAATTAGGCGAGGTGATTAAGGTAATCAAATTAAGCAAGGTGGTCATTGAGCGGGCCGACATGGTGATTGAGTTAAGCGAGGTGATCATGCTGCTAATTAAGTGGGGTAACCAAGTTGATCAAATTAAGCGAGGTGGCCATAGTCATCAAATCAAGCTCGTAGACACATTTCCAATCCCGAGTTGGAGGTGATGACGGGTTTAGTACAGTGAACAACGTAGGCAACCTCTACAAAGATCGAGGGTAGCTAGTCCAGTGTTTTCATTCTCCCAGCCTCTTAGCACGAAGTAGATTTTTCCGGCAGCCTGGGTCAAGCCCGCGATTTTGTTCTTTTATATATACAACAAGCTACATTTGACACAAATGAATTTTGCATTAAAATGTCAGATGATAAAAGCTAGGAAATGACGTTTCCCACCCCCTATGACATTATAATTAGTCTATATTTTTTAATTAATTTCGCTGTACAAGCGTGCGTTGTATCAGGGGAGCAATGAGTAGATTGACCGCAAGGAGAGAAGAGCTCCAAAATAGCAGCGCTATTTAAGTACAAGTAAGTGGCCAAAGCGCAGGACTAAACCTCAGTAAGCTCTATTTCGGAACTAATTCCCGAGTTTTCAACGTACACCCATTCATTCTGATTCTATTACATGTTGCAAGGCTATGAGAAGGCCATATCACACATCTTCTAACGTATAATAAAAAATTTACAATTAAGTCGTCCATGCCACTTATATATAGCCCGAAATAAGACCTTATCGAAAAAGAGGCTCCAGGGAATGGGAGAGTTTTTGGAAGTTTCATATCCACGCGTGGATCCGTAGGGCAGAAAAGGCAGTTGCGAGGAAACGGAGTTGAATGGTGCGGGAGTTGAGGGTGAGAGCTTCCTCCGCTAAACGTTGGCCTAGAACCCAGGATTCGATAAAGTCTGTTTACATCTCTTCACATGAACACCTCATTACTACTTTAGAATGCACTTTGGTGATGGCATCCATCCCCTAAATTGAGATGAATAACCCAGATCAGATATTTAACGGGTACCCTTCGTTTGCATAAATATCGATTTCCAGGTGAATGATTTTGTATGGCATTTTGATGCTTGTGATAAGGATTGCGGTTGGTGTGGCCATTATATGGAACATGTCTCGCTCTGAAGTAGCCTAAGAAGCGGGGAAGGGGGAACAATGGAAATATAGGTGATATCTTGGTTTATGTGAGACAAGTTCGGATTGAACAGCCCCTGTAATGTGGGTGGCACTGATATGCATCGCTCACTGGTGAACCACGTTAGGGCGCTGGTGTCTCTGCTGCGAGTGGTAGTAAGTTTCGTTCTTTTCCTTCTAATCAATTCACTGACAGAAATGGTCCCAACCTTTCGTAGCAAAGATGGGTTATTTTCAGAAGGAGGCAAAGAAATGTTCTTTCATACGTCAACCCCTACAGAGGAAATGCAGCAGTCAAGGAAGCTAGGAGAGCTTGCTGAGAAAATGATTCATGCGGTCCCAACTCCATTCCATCACATATTGGCCGACTTATCAGAACGAGGAAAATTACACCGTCTATACACACAGAACATTGGCGAACTGGACACCTGTTTTGAGTATCTCAAAGCAGACCTATATGAGAAGGCCTGCTTTCAGAAGGTAGCCAATCCACATATCTGGACCATCCAGTTGCACGGGGGCATGCGGACTACGAGATGTCATATTGCGGGCCATATTGATCAACTCAACCCTCAGGCCCTCATTAACGGGAGGCAGGAAACTCTGCTCTGCGCACCGTGTTCTATAAGATCAGCAGAGCAGGCGAGAAAGAGGAGAAAGAGGAGAAAGAGAATGGGACTCGGACTCGGAATCAAGGAAGCAAATATCGTTATGTATAACAAAAATCCCAACGACAACAAATCTGAAAGAGATACTGGCTTCATACAATATGATGCGGATAAAGTTCCCGTGGATCTAGTCATTGTTTGTGGGACAGGAGCAACTCTCGTAGGTATCAAAGATTTGATTAAGACTATGTCGACAAATCGGGCATCTTTATGGATTAATACCGAAGAGCCTCCAAAGATACCTGGCTTTACTTTTACACATAAATAGATAGGCGACTGTCAAGAGATTGCATGGGAATATCTTCGAAGACACACCCAGCGTATGACAAATTAGGGCATGTTAATGCGAGGTAGATTTCAAATGGAAGGGTCAGTCTAGTGAAACGTTAAATTTAGGTAGTCATGTTATTGGTTTTACTCTTGTGATTTGTGAATTTAACACCTGAGGCGCTGATCTCTTGCTTTTGTCGCACCTACCTATATTACTGTTGCTGTACAGTTATTACAAATGAGTTTTTCGTGTAAATTCTGCCAGATGTAGTTAGTACAACACTCTTGGCAAGCTTGTTTTCGCAAGTTGACTCTATTTTTAAAGAGCCTTATATTAATCAACCTAATTGGAATTGTCCAGCAGAAACTTAAACTATATCTACCTATAAATCTACATCTAGTAATTCACGAAAAATTAGTTTCTGTCAACCCGTACTCATATCCCCGTGACAAATTGGAAGGTACATCGCCCTTTGAGATTTCGCAGGCATCAAATAGGAATGTCGCGATACGAAATAAATTTTCACGATATCAGAGTAATCCACCAACGAAAAGGCCTTATCGATGTGGAATCCCTTGCAAAAGTTCCTTCTCTCTAAGGTCGTACTCCCCTCAATAACCTATTTTATCTTACTCATTAATATATAGGGAAAAATTAGACATTCATCGCTTGATTTGTAAAATCAATTCAACTAAAGCGCTTCCGTTGAATCTTCCAACGACGCCTCCAACTATTGAGTCAAAGCATACTTCAACCCCATTTACATTACCTAAGATAGTTTTGGGCCTCGATGAGTCTGGCGCAATAACTTCTACCCCACTTCCCTTGGAAGGGATCTCACCCCATTCTTCGCGATCTGAGCTAGATTCCAATACCGATGGCTCCTCTCACCTCAATGTTTCGTCTTCCCCGGATTCAAACGATGGAGATTGCTCTAGTCTCTCGACGCCAGCCACCTTAGAAGAAGTCTCACCCCTCGCCTATTTGCGCTCTGAACTATATTATTCTCACGCAGTACCGGACCTCCTAGATAATTCAAACTCACTTTCAGCTTCAAATGGCTATTTGGCTTTCTTGGGTTTTCCACCAAGGGATCCTTCCGTTAACTCTCTTCATACAACTTTGTATTCACCAGAGGGGTCTCTTCCTGCTGACTCGGCATACCAGAAGCTTTTATTTGATGTGGAGACTAATTTATTTTCTCTCTCGCGAGTCCATCAGCTGTGCTTTTTTCAGCTTCTCGTCGCGGTAAATTCCGTCTTACAGTCTCTGTTGCAAATTGGAGGGCGGTCACGCGTTCTAGGCAGTATCTTTGAACAATCTATTGCTGGTAGTCTAGAGCATATTGTATCAGTGCTTCAAATTGATCTAGCTGTACTTAGGGGAATTACAAGGGTCGGGATTGAACAAGAATGAAAATCCTCTCTTCTGTCATGTTTTACAGAGATTGCGTAGCGTTAGAGATGAGTTGCCCGGGTTGCTTCTTCCGGCGAGAAAAGATGAAGTATGGGGCTTGCAGCTAGAAGCAGAATCTGCATGATCCTTGGTCGGGGAACTAGCTGGTAGTAAAAGGAAGCCAGCATATAGAAGCGCTTTATTCCTGGTTTTCTCAATTCGAAGTTTAGAAGTAGAGCGGTGAAGCATGAATAAGTAGAGAGTACTAGAATATACTTCTGAATATAATTGAGGCCTTATATTTTTTCCGCTCCAGGCCAAGTGGCCGAAGTATCCTTGGAACTTGCATTGCGATACAAAACCATATAATATATGCTATGCCTTCAAAGAGGTTTCGCTTGGTCAATTCTGTTGCCGTGGCGAATAGCGTGGCAATGGCCGGTTTTGCATTCAAGGAGAATGTCTTGATGAAAGCCATTTTACCAGAGCACGAGGACGTTGGTCGCAATAGCGAATACTTCCGAAACTTAGCTGAAAGCTTGAGCTACATCAAGGCCGATGCGATCGCCGAAAAGCAAGGCTGTCCTGAATCTTCTGGCTTGGAGTAGTGGTTTGCACAAGGTCCGAATAGTGGGCAGTGCTATCTTGAGCCATAGCGCTCATCAAGTACTAAGCGGGAGGCGACTTGTTCGCTTTCTGGCAAGGCACAGAGCCATGCCACTGTATATTGATCAGCCGTCAATGACATCTTGACAGACTGGATGATTGTTAAAAGCGGAAAGCAAGTCTATTAAAGATGAGAATAATTTATGGTAGAGGAGAAAATCAAATTTGGAGTAAGGGGTGATATCTTTGAAGAGATTTTCCGGCAGGAGATGAAGATAAGTAAATCAAGCCGAAGAATCAAGCCGAAGAGTCAACAGCGGGTGGCATTAAATCAGGTTCTCGGTGAGGGAGGTTTGGGTGAAAAATGCACCAGAGCCCCCCATGCGACCGGGGGACGGGCAGTGTAGGGAATAGTTTAACTATCGTAGTTTTAGCACAGTTTTAAAATCCGAAAACTAACCACGTGATATGTAGGCACCCGGAACGGAATAAGTCTATTCCAGTGTGGTAATTTCCGCTACGAGTGCACAGCAATTACAGCGAGCCACACCTCCCGAGAGCTTTGCGAGTTCACCATCAACACCTCCTCCGACCCCTTCAGCGCCAGCTCCGAAAAGTCAATCTCTGGCATTACTACAAATACAAAGTTCGGTATGTCCAGGGGAGTCGTGTGCAGCTACTTGGCTAATGTGATAATAGACACAATTACTTCCTACCAGCCAAATTATATATCCTTCGAATGCCCGGCTCATTGCGAAAGTCTCCAACCCTATATCACGCAAGAGTACCTACGCCGGTTAGACGCAATTGCTCAGAGCGGTAGTCCTTCAGCGATATTTACAGGAAACATTAAAACAGTATATCTGCAAGAAACAATCAGCTAGACGCCTTGGCTGCTGAGTTGGGAGAAGACCATTTTTGTAATATGGAGCGACGAACTGGTAAGTCAAGCTTCAGCTTAATGCAATCTTATTTTCTTGAACTTAGTGCTAAGGATATTATAGCGGTCCTTAGATCCCATGAAACGAATGACACGACATACGAATTCACCGCTACAACATTTAAAAAAACCTCGCGACTTCCCTTTAATGATCCACGCGCTGACGGCACACCTTTTATATGGTTTAGAAAATTGTAAGAAATACTCGGATTTTCTTTTGCAGGTTGATAAACAGTAGAGTTCCTTTTAGATATAATTATACAATACTGACATATATTTTTTATTAGTAATCATGAGCGTATTACTAATGAAGCCAAAGCCTTGGAGTTGGTCTCTCAGCAAACGACGATTCCTGTGCCAGAACTACTTGATTATGGAGAACATTCGGATGGTCGGCGGTATTTGGTTACAAAATTTATACCGGGCGTCCTTCTGCGCGAATTTCTATTCCAAGGTTGCTCCATGGCAACAGGACAAAAGCACACAGACAGTACACCATGTAAAACGTGTTTAAAGCAGGCATACTCGAGTGCGCTTCAGTTTATCGAACACACTGTTTTTCCCCAGCTCAAGAACTTGACATCTCAACAACGAGGCATCGACGGATTTGTTATGCCCCCCTCTTGGCTTAGCCCTGACATGGACCCTCCGTGGAAAGGCAAAAAATATTGGAAGACTCTCCCTCTAGAAAATCCCGAGTATGTTTTCCAACACGGCGACATCGCAGCTCACAATATCATGATGGACCCACAAACTCTTCAACCCATAGTCTTGTTTGATTGGGAATATGCTGGTTACTTCCCACCAGGGATGGAGAAATGGCCCGGATCTCTGGACTTAGAAGCCTACCGTAAGCGTGGCGACAAATTAGCCAGTGCGATAGCGGATTTTCTTCCCACAGAGTACATCGAATGTTACAATAAATGGAATGACGAGGCAGAATTGCAGAGATTGATCGAATCTGGGGAACTCCCACATCCTGAACAACTAAGGCAGGTCTAAAGTACATTCATATTACCCAAACTCAAACTTGTACTGCGAAATGACTAAGTGATAATCCCTCCCAAAATGATATTGAGCAAATGTGACAAGTAAAGTAGACCTCCCCCTCTGACCTCTGACTCCGATTACATTTAAGCAAAATCAGTTCCCCCGCATTTCAAGTATTTCTTAACAGATATAGAGACCGTCGCTCCACAGGCCTTGTTCTGACATGTCTTAGTGTCGGCGGTGTCCGGCATTGCAAGAGATTCTCTTCAACAATCTTAGTGGAGTTCATCGGCAATAGGTATGAGAACTCACTGTAGCTGATCCTCTTGAGGCGTAAATTTGGTGTGCTGATGAAGTTGCTGAAGGAAGCACTTTTCGAACAGGGAAAATTAGTAAGGGTTCTCCGTTTCTGTCCTGTAAATGGAATGAAACGTACCGGAGTTTTGTTCCTCTTAGCTAGCGCAGAGTGTGGTTTAGATCTTTCTTCGAGGGTAGTGATCAAGCTTTACTAGCGGGAACTTTTACACAGCCAGGCTTCCTTTTATATTTCAAGGTTGTCGTACGAAGCATTAGTAAATAGCCACACACGAATTCGTCCGATAGGTAAAGCGTGCTGCGGAAATTGAAGCCGGATTCTTTGATATCAGGTAGGTGTGGTAACGATCCTACTGGTCTGGGGCAAAGCATCTCCCCGTCGGAAACCCTTGCCTATCCGTGCCTTTCTATATATTTAATGCGATGTGACTACTCAACACCTATCCTACGAACCTGGAGTTGAGCATTGGTTTGAACCACATCCACTTTGAGCCGGTGAAACCTTATAGGACAGTGCAATCCGGAGAAGTTCCTATTGGAGGTGGTAAATCCGGAGACAGAATCGAAAAATGTTGAGTGGGGTAATATGACAGGTAATGCGGTCATCTAGGGTCAACGCGGGGGGCAGGCGTGGGGCAAAGCACGGACTAGAAGGTGTTCAGTCAGGCCCACTCGCCCACTTTTTTGAGGTTCAAGCAGCATTATCCAGTCTACCTTTTAGGATCATTCTTGCTTCCATAGAGCGTGCTCAGGATGAGATCAATGAGCTATCCCATGAGATCAACAGACTTATGTACCAGCGAAACACCTCATCAGCCTGTACTGCCGCTAGATCGGTGCCTAGTGCCTAATATCTGATATCTTTCTTTCGTTTGCTTACCTGTTAGTTCTAATTAGGATTTCGAACCGCCTCTCCCGTCTCTATTTGACCACCTTAGTAAGCTTCTTTATTTAATCAGAGTCTGGATCTTACATTACCTTACAATATTTTATTATTCGAGCTCTAACGTAGTAGATAAAACCAAAGATATTCACAAGGGAAACAATATAAAGGTAGTCTTGAGGTATGCTACAAGGAATAAATTTATACTAACTATACCTATATCCATAAGTAAGTATTTTGGAACAATTTTAAGCGTAGGAGGGGAATGTCAGACGGCAGTAGCCGAGCCGACTAGCAGTAATCAAAGTATTTATTTCGTTTGCTAAGTACTTGACATAAGCTCTGTTTGTATGCTAAGCCGGGACTGGGGGCCCCCGCGAAGAGAGAAGTAACCAAAAATATGGAGCTCATTCAGGGAGCAAGTAACTTTCTTCAATAGTTGGAAGTGGCAAGGTGTTGTTAATGCTGAGAGGGAAAGTCTTAGTGACCTTTGTCTGCCGCACTAATCGCCCTAAGCAGAGCAAGGCAACTGCTGGCCTCTTGAAATATTATGACAGGTAGAACCTTGATGCTTATAAGCCATAGAGCGACCTAGAATGGAATGTATTGAATGTTAAAGTAGCTCTTCTCGAGAAAATGAAGATGTTGAGACCGATAATATCGACCCCTTCTAAGACAGAGCTGATTCCTTCCTTTGTTAAACAAATGGGCGGAGTCGAGCAGTCCAGCGAGAGGTGTCAGGATTTATTGGGTTGAAAGGGTATTGGGTACTGAAGGTCGTGGAGAATTGATTGCATTGTAAAAGGTAGCTATCTAAGGTGTTTATATAAAGAGTGTAAGGTTTAGGCAGACATGAAGCATTTAGGCAGCAGAACTATAAGTGGATCAAATAAGGAAGTGGAGCAAAAGAGAAAGTAGACCCAGCACAACATAATAATTAAACCATATAACTATTCCTACCAGTTTAGGATGTATTACATTGAGCAATTCGGGGTTTGTATTATTTATTGTTGTTTCTATAGCCTATGAATAGTATGCGATCTACTAGTGTATTAGAAAAATCTCAGACATCAAACTGCTCTTAGTGCCCTAAAATCCTAATCTTATACGGGCATACTAATACAGGGCATGTTAAAGCTACTTATTTGCTTTGGGTAGATGGCGCTATGACGAATATTAGTAAGTTGATCTCCGTTTCAGCTGGTTTATAATCCGCTACTTAACCTTCGAAAAACCAGAAAGCTTATTACTTTCACCTTCCGTTCACTCGCGCTGTCACGAAAAGGGTTGTAGGTAAGGTGAGCCTACAAGTGGCGAAAAACAAATGGGATTAAGTATAGGAGTATTGGATAGCTAGCTACGCAAGAGACAAAGTATTCACACAGGGCTCAGTAGATTGTATAGTGAAAGCCTCAAATTGTTATTCCCTAAATCCTGCCATCGCTGTTCCTTTTTCGCTTGCGGGTTATATGGCCTAATACTTCATGCGTATACTTCTCATGTTCTTCTAAGAGACTCTTGAAATTTACTCTCAAGTACCTTAGCATAAGTTTTAGCGTTCTCAGATGCTCTCTGCTCGATTCTCCTTTCTCGAGGGTGTCAACTGCGCTCAATGATATCCCAAGCGACAAATCGCACTTTCGAAGGATCTCTTCCGAGAAGCTATAGTTAGAAGACATATTTTCTATGATCTGGGCACTCTCATCATCTATTTTGTCTACTCCATGGCCTGCAGTTACAAGGTCGTTCTCGTTTATAGGATCTTTATAGTCCTTATCGTCGGAATTATTTGTATTAAGACCCAAATTTGTGGGAATAAGGTTTTGCGACAAGTGAGACTTGTGCTCCGAGCCACCTGAAGTAACATGAGAGAGCGGTATTTGAGTGCTCGTTTGTTTCCTTTGAGCCTCCAGCTGTCTTGATAGTAGGTAAGCTAGATATTTCTAGTAATCGTTCTCCTAGAAATTTTAATTTATACAAAGATTAACTACTCCTTTGACATTCTCTCTTTGGTTTCAGGCGTAATCTCTACCATATCTACAGTTGTCTAAGTAGGTTTCTTTTAAATTAGTACATCTATATCTAGATTAGAGTTGTCTCTATCTTACATTGAAAGAGTTACTACCTGTCATGGCTTTATTCTCGTTTGCTTATTTTATTAAGTCAAGAAATGAGATAGATAAAGAGGCGGGGAATGTAGTAGTAATGGGTGTAAATGTAGCGGCTGTGAATATCGAGTTAAGCGCTCTTTATAACTTTTAAGTTCTTGATTTGATAGTGCCAAGTACACCCCGCTACGCTGATACCTTCGTGAATGCGCTGGTACCCCACTTACAGATAATGATTCTTTCTCGCTAAGCACCCTGATTATTCTGCACCTTGACCATTCTCCACCTTGGTCATTCTCCACCTTGGTCATTCTTCACCTTTGTCATTCTTCACCTTGGTCATTCTCCACTTGATTATTGACATGAGGGAGGCGGAATACATGGATAGGCAATTATTAAATGAGCAATTATCTCATGGGGTACTTCGTAAGGCATTTGAAAATATCATAATCTAAAAATGAATTCAACTTTCGCGCATCGCCACACATGCCTCTTCAACATTTCTACCCGTTATATCTGTTAATAGATATGGTGATATCCGTTATAAAGAGATAACGGGATGCTCATCGGGCATATAAGCAAGGGATTTTTCGGTAAATGGATACGACAATAGCTATTGCAAATTGTATACATATATCTTTTGTTCTTATAGAGCAAAGGCATGGAATTTCAGTCTTTTACTTTTGCCCTTAAATCAGCACTGCAACAGTATCCTTCCCGCTAGCAATTCATAACCCCTTCTAGTCGCCTATCTACTCATATATCGCAAATAAATCCGGCGCCTAGCATGTGTCTCCCTGATCAACATGATAGCGCTACAACACACGTAGCACCTGCTTTCTCCCTCTTTCCACGCCTTCCACCTGAAATCCAGGAGAAAATCTAGATATTAGCTCTCCTACCACGTCTTACTACAATAACCCCGAAACCCAACCGAGAGGATGCGACTTGCGAGTTTTAGGTAGAAACACAGCGGGTGGAGCTCATGTATATGTGTCAAGAGTCTCGTGCTAAGGTTTTAAAACACTATACGCATATCAGATTTAATGGTGTTAATAGCAGTACCGCCTTTATTAGTTGGTCCTGGGACACGGTTTTTTTGGACGTTCCTGACGAGTCCGTGAACGTGGATAATACTATAACCTTCCTTGGAGAAACATTTCGATCGGTACACACTCGAAATTCGGATGGGAACTCATGTCTCTTTAAAATTTCCGGAATGCCTGAGAAAAGCTAGTCATCTGTTGCACTGGATTTATAAACATCGCCCAACTCTCCTCATTATCTATTTCTATAATGACCTACAGTAATGATTTCTTTCCTAACTTATTATCATCTTAGAAGTCTAAAATTTTTCGATGACTAGGAGATGTTACTGAAAACCATCTTGTGGGTTAGGAATTTAAACGAGATTGAAGAGATATTGTTTATTACTCCTAGTCACCTAAAATGTAGACATTGATTAGTTGAGTGTCTGTAGTATGTGATTTTTCTCTACGTTCGTATAAACGTAATATACACGAGATTCCTATCATTCAACTGAGGGCCTAGTTTCCGTCGTTTCTCTCGGCCAGAAGGCACTATAATGATGGTCGCCTAATCACCCCTCATAGCCTCCCCCCCTTGCTACAATAATTCACCATCACAGTTTTAATAAAAGCCTATTAAAACAAGAGCAAGTTGCAAATATATTTAAATAACCAGATGAGAAGTAACGTTGCGACTTTTCACGTTTGCCTATTACTTAAAATGCAAAGGTTTCAGATCTTTGGGATCTTTACTATTTTAGTAACCGCTCCCACTTTCGCACAATCGAATTCTACAAACATGATTCTGCCTTTATGTGCTGTAAGCTAGCCTCTTAACCACTTCTTCTTCGTATACTAAGCAGTTAGGTTCAATGCGTGGTCGAATTAAATTCTTTTTTCCCTAAAATGCTAGCAAATAAATCACATATCTGCGCTGATCAACCGCTAAATGACAGTCTTGAGCTATGCGTAAGTGAAAATTGCGCAATCAGAGAGTCTCTTAGTATGTTTTTCAGTAATATTGTTTTTATTAGGAGATTTCTAATATATATAGAAACAAAAAACATGTTGTGCTGGATTTACATGTGTTAGGCTCCACTGTTTTGGGCTACATCATGTGACTTAGCGGCCCACTATTCTCCTGTATATAATGCCTACGTGGCCACTCCCAGTTCTATAATCAATCAATCACTTTTGTGTCATTCCCAGCCCAATAAAACATTACTGAAGAGATCTGTAATCGGCCACTACGAAATCGAACTAATACCATTTCTATGACCGCTATCGTGGGGTTTTCCCTTGCTTTATTAGCCACGGTGCTACGGCTTCTATCACGATTAAAAAGTCGACAACCTGGAATTGACGACTGGACTATGATAGCCGCTGTGAGAGGCCAGACCTCGAACAACTCAAAGGTGTGGGTTCAATATTCAATTAAGAACTACGTGGTCTGTAAATACATGTTCCTCCTCTACTCTTATACTAAATGTAGCATTTCCATTGCATTCAACACTGTTCCATAGTATTACCAATCTTCTGCGTCATAGCATTCTATCTTATTCCATGGCGTTCCAGAGGCGGGGTCGCTTAGCTTAGCGAGGGCTCTAGGCCCGAGCCCCACTATGGGTTCTAACCCTCACAGCCGCAATGGTATTAATGCCTACAGTCGGAAGATATACAGTATTACAAATAGCTCACCTAATATAGGGGTTTGTGATTCCACTTTCTGCTATCGCTATTGTTCGTAGGTTGAATATCATTGAGTTCCAAGTCAATATTCACTAATGTACAGGTTAGTTACAGGTCATGGGCTTGGAAAGGATATTTGGTCTATACCCTTTGAACGTATTACAGATATTCTATATGTAAGTTAACATCTAAAAATAGAGCGCAATTATTCTAAAAGTATATAGATTTACTACTTTGACGAGGTACTCTATCTCGGGAGTCTAATGATGATACGACTGTCGATGTTATGCCTTTATCTTCGACTATTTCCTCAGAAAGGATTTAAGAGAATAATATATGCTATTATAGCAGTAAATATTCTTTATAGTATAGCTTTCATTACGGCCTCGGTATTTCAATGTATTCCGATCCAAGCGGCCTGGACAAGATGGGATGGCATAGTTCCGGCTAAATGCATTAATGCAAATGCGGTCGGATGGTCAAGTGCTATTATTAACATTGTGTTACACGCTATTATTATCATCCTTCCATTACCCAAGTTAATGAGACTTCTCATGTCATGGGAACAAAATATTCAGATCTTAATTATGTGTGGCCTCGGATCTCTGTAAGCATTTAAATATTATACTTCTGTTATGGTGGGGATCAAGGAATAGATTGTTCGCAAGGAGGGAAGAGAGACGCTCTTCGCACTCCTTAGGTATTTGTCTATCTACGGAAGGGTACACCCGCAACTTCGCTAAGCGAACCCTTATTCACTAAATCAAAAACTGTCACAACGACACTGCTAGTCTTCCATGGTTGGCTGGCATGCTTGGGTTTGAAGTACGCCATCCCAGTCCAGGGTAGAGTCACTGATAACGAGTGCAATACTGCCTAAGAAGATAAGCTCTTCCTTTGAACATATCGGAATTCGTGGAAGAACCAAACTCTGTTTTCTTTCCGAAAGATGAAAGCCTCGTAGAAAACAATCCTCAAGAAACTCTTGTACTTCTACTTTCCGGTCATCCTCCATATCGCATGTAATGATCAGTACTCTTGGAGAAAGGGGTTCCATTATTAATGTCGCTGCCCAAGGTACCCAGTATTTCTCTTCTCCCCACCACGAAAGTTGCAACTCCATAGCAAGAATGATTCCTGTCGCTAAAGGGTGTTGTTCAAGGTGCAATTCTTCCCAGCATAGCTGGCTAGCCCTAGAATATCATAGGATGTGTTAAAAAACAACCTGCTACTAACTAGGACCCTGATAGATGCAAATCGATAACCTATTTCCTACAATATTCCGAGATTGGTGGCAAACACGTTGAATATTTATAACGTCACTAGCGTATTGTTGTAAAGATTTGTCCGTGAATTTAGCAAGACCTGAAAGATCGTGGATTCGTAGACCGGGTATTGCCATTCTCCATATCATGGTTTGTACGTGAGGAGATAAACGAGAAAATTGGGGAACGACATTTAGCCGGTGAAGATGATATAAGATTCTTTATGTAGAAGAAGAGTTGCTCATGAGGGAGGTTTCTTAGATAGATAAATGATTTTATCATTTCCAGAACCATGGATAATATCTATGGTCGGGAATTGACGGGAGGCCGCGTAGTGGAATATTCTGTTTACTTTAAACACACATGTTCACCTAGGAAATATTGTCGAATCATCTACTGCTGGAAGAAATCGATCCACTCTTTGACCTAGGAATATGTGGGGGCCTGGGCTTGGGAAGGATTGTGCAGAATGGCGATGGAAAATCCTCGGCCAAGCTTTGTCTCGGAAACACCCTTGAAGTAAGTCATCTTAGCTTTAGTCTTAGCGTCCGTCTTAGCGTCCGTCTTAGCGTCCGTCTTAGCGCCTGTCTTAGCTCTGTCTTACTTGTTATAACATACTCTATTTGAGAATCATCCTTGAAGTGAATCGAGGATGCGGAATTGTCTACACCAAGAGTAACTTAACGTGAAAAGGGTAATCAGGGTGGAGAAGGCATAAAAGCGGTATAGTAAATTTGTTGAAGCTTAAAATGTACAGAGGAACAGCATAAAAGCACTCTTTACTAAACTACTATAGGTAGCCCTATTCGCGATCTTACAAACCTTTCTCATAACAGCTTGAATAGGGTGTTTGATCAAATCTGCTGGAAGGGAAAGTATAGCGGGGCGGCTAATGTGGTTGTCTATTTTGCCCCTCGTTTCTTTCCACATAACTGCTAAGCGCCGACAAGGGTTTGAGGCTGACCTGAACCGAGCTGTTGGGTCGGCCTTCGCATCCCACAAGGAACAAGCGCAGAATATTAGTCGCCGAGTTCAGGTGCCGAAATCCACAGTACGTTCCCCACTTCGCTCTCGAGATTTACGTGCTCACAGTTCGCTCCACTTTTTAACATATCACCTCTTGATATTCAAGCCACTCAGTCCCCGTCAACCCATATCCTTTGGTAATGCAACTATCCAGTTCTCGATACGCTTCACCCTTCTCACAAATTCTGCCATTTTAATATTTTCCCAGGACAGATGATCAGTTTCCAACAGTTTATAAATTAAGGCCATCAACGCCAACTATTGTGCGGCTATGTTAGACGGAAAAACTACTTCACGACAGATGGAACATCCAAGAAGCAAAAGTCAAACAAACTTGGAGGAATTCAATAACAGCTAGGCGGCTTTACGAGAATACTACCAGCGGAACGGGCGACCACGTGGCCATAGATCTATCAACACAATGATAGAAGACGACTTTGCAAGACCTCACGGGAATATCAATACTAATACCCGATCCACCGCAGTGAACGACAGCCCATCGATAGTACAGTAAAGTTTCCTACCAACAGATTCAACCGTATCACGAAATTCCTCCTTTTATGAACCTTACTATGCGCTGCTAGCGGGTAACCCCTTGGAGGATTCTTGCAGCTGCTTGCTGCGAACCTTATGTTTCCAGAGTGAAGGAGCATACTGGTGTGGATGTGGACTTAGAGATTACGCAAGCCACTGTTAATGAGTCGACTGATGAGTTTTACCTTGAAAATACTGCCTAGACAATACTAACGGCACCACAGATACTCCGCAAGACATTGATATGCCGAGCCACATAGCAGATACCCTTAGTTCAACTAGAATTTGAAGATACAAATAGCTTTGTCGATGAGCCTATCAATAACTATCGTGTTCAAACCGACGCTACTGCAAATGAAAGAGTCAAGAGGTTGGTGCTTAAAAGATTTCGCGGATTTCAGGAGAAACATATCCAGGAAGTTATATCAATTGTGTTACCGGTGTTGAGTCAAATCCATGTCAGGAGTTGGTCGGAAGATCTAACTCACAGTAGAGAGCTTTCGATTCTTGAGCGAGTCATTAAGGAGACGTTTATAACAGAGGGTTGCATAGGGCAACTAAAGCGACTCCTAGAGTAAGAAAAACAATACCGGACAGAATTAATTGTTCAGTTTAGTATCTAGTTTAGCAAAGTAGAGTCTTTCTTAGCCTTGCAGCATCTCCCATTACTTGCATACCTTTTTAATAACACTGTACCACCAAGTCCATGCATGCATTTTTATCTCCGGTTGTCTATATAGACCTCGCCTCAGTAAATATCGAAAGTCTGTTGTCACTACATATTTTGATAGGCTTTCACGTGACTAGTCTACATTAATGAGAGTTTGCTTCAGAGTCTCCATCTCGACTCTACTTATCTCTAGGAGACAACAACAAGAACAGAAACTCCTTTACAACGAAGATGAACGCAACTTATTAACTGTGCCATTCTCAGGTGAAATATTTGCAAACGCATATAGCACGTGCGACAACTTGTCTACCGGAAGAGCTTGAGGATAGAATTTTCTGTCATAAATGGCCCTATCATTGTTAGTAAGCATTATAAGGAGGATGAAGGATGTGCATTGCCAGTTAACATAATATGCTACGGACCGATATGTATCAAAATTGCTGGCAGTAGCATACTCAAAAGATGACGCGGATAGAACCGATATAAGATAGATTGAATTAAACATTTTTTACATGATTAAGAGAGCGTAAGTATGGGGTCGGTTGAGAGAGGAAGCTTTCCTGTCCATTATATAGCCGGAAGATATTTACCGAGGTCATCACCTACCACTTCCTGCTGGCTAGACACCTAGTTATTGCGACACCACTTCTACAACTTTGTCGCTAGCAAATAAAGATTAATAGTAAAGTACTTAATTACCCTGTATTGTTTTTAAAAGCTATTGTAAATTGCAATGAATAAGAAGATACTTTTATTAGAGAGTCATTAATCTATAATAGCCGCATGTAGTAGTCTCAAATTTTTGGGGCCCTTAAAATTCTCACAATAATATTCACTATTTATGAAGGAGTGGAATGCTAAGTCAAGAAAGCACTACTAGAGAGAAGTTGCCCTTGGTGAACACAACTCACTTGCCAATTACGTGGCGATGTGACTTTGAATTGGAGTGAGTGGTACGAGAGACTAAACAAGTAAGTAAGTACTCAGACCAAGAGGTATAAATGTTATAACTTAGTAACAACTTTCAGATATCCGAGATAACTATCCTAGATAGACCGTTGACTCCAGTTTTTTGTTCTACCTCGTCAACAAGTTTCACAGTACAGTCCATCATCCTTCTATACGTTTTACTAGCTTTCCCCAAATCATCCATCACTTCATAGTGGTCCCTGATAACCACCTCCAGTTTGTTTGTTACCCTCTCAGTCAACATCTCGGCTAACATTTCACGCTCCCTGAGTCATGTTAGGCAGGTCAATAATCTAGGGAAAGCTGAAGAATACCTCTTCTCTTCCTTAAAGCTGCCACTTATTAGCAACTGTCACCAACAGAGATAGACCGACTTACTGGTCGTCTATTTTCTTTTGAATGTCTTGAAAACTATAATTTATTAGCGACTGTTGCTAGCAAAGATAAATTAGCTTACCGATCCTCCATTTTCTGTTCAATGTCTTGACTGAAATTCCCACATTCGGGAGGATTTACGCTATTCCCAACATTCATGTCCCCTTCCGAAATAGTCGTATTCCCAAGTGCCGGGTTGGATACGAGAGCTTGAGGGTTTAAGCTCATGGCCGTTTGATCGATACCTGAATTAGAGTTCCAATCCATGAAAGATGAGTCCCAGCCCGCTGTGTCAAAAAACGGTAAATCATATCGTCCTTGCATTTGCTCTTGGGTTGTAAAAGGCGAGAGCAAAGAATTACCTAATGTTGCGGAATTCGTAGGGTCTGCCATCGTAGCTCGATGAGGTCAAGGAAATACGACTTTTCAAGTGGCGGGGCCAGATATATGTTCTTGTGTTTGTTTTGAAAGCGGGGGTTAACGTGACCAGTGGTGCTTTTTAAGCCCTTCTATCCACACCTTTTCCCACTATGACGGACAGGGGTCTTTCTCAGCCCTGTAGCATCCACTTTACTCGCAAACCATTTTGGACACATTACCCCACCGAGTCTATGCAGGCATTTTTGTCTCCGGATGCCTATATAGACCTCACATCGGTGATGATAAAAAGGTTATGATTGAAAATGGTCATCCAGTGGGTCATCTAGGTCTCGCTCTCAGTCTTAGTCTGTTGGTGAACCAACGCTAAGCCTGGGTAGAACGAGTCATGAGCGTAGCATGTTTTACAAACAACGGTTAATCATTCCTTCATAAAGGGACTCTCAGTTCACTTCCTTATCATCAATCATCAATCTTCTCTAATTCTCATGATCAATAGTCTGACGAACAAGTCATCAACTCAATTCTAAATTAGTCATGTCTACAAATCGGCTTCCCTGGAGTCCAGAGGAAAAGTCGCTATTCAATCGCATTCGTGCTGAGATACCACGGGCCTCAGCTCCTGTACTCACAGAAGTTTACAACCAAAGAAATAATCGGAAGGACCGGGTTCATACTGTCAATGCCGTGAGGGGTATGCTCATATATCATAAGCTGCCTTCGAGAGATACGTCGTCAATATCTAGGGGCCGTCCACGAACTAGAACTGGAATAGAAGGTGAGTGATCTTCTCTTCCCCAATCTTACAAGCTGACCACAGAGCAAGTTATTGAGGCTGTAGTACCAGCAACCATGAATGAACATCTTCCCTTGAAATATGACCATTGTTCTTTAGATGTAAGCAGTTCTAATCCTATCTTTCTGTTAGACGCTAAAGTCTAGCAGACTCAATCCGGTGTGCTTAAACGAGGGGTCTCTCTCCCCCTTCATCCTCTGATCGCAGACGCTCGGCGGCATACGCTATGTTCTAAGACAATTGGATTTGATGATGATCCATTCCCGGAAACTGTATGGCCCTTCACCATTACGGATGAAGAAATTTGGGCACTGGAGTGTACAGAACAGGACAAAGTTGCCCTGAAACAGTATTTTGACTTTTTCAAGGTAGACAGACCATCGGTCGCGGGAACGTGGAATGTATGTAGAAAAGATAGATGATATTTAATTACATATCTCCAACGCCTTATAACGTGCATGTATAGCGAATGATACATCCGAGCGCCCAAACGCGACTACACTAAGTGCTCTACTTGCCCTGACTCGAGAGATCCAGCAGTACAGCATGCAATCATTAGTAATGGTTTTTATGATACTACAAGTGCCAATGTATCCATGTCAGGATTCGAGCAAGTCTCTTTCCCCAGTCCCGGACTGACAGAGTCTTATCCTATTGAATTAGTGGGCAAGGAAAACCCATTCAAGGGAGATCTGGATATTTTAGCAACCGCAGAATTTCTGAGAAATAACAGTTCACGAGTGCAGATCATTCTCCTCACAATCACTAACAATTGGGCCGCTGCTCAACCCGTGTCAATGGCTAATGTCAAAGCAACGTCGGAGTTGGCGAGAGAATACTGCATTCCACTCTTTTCCGACGCATGCCGCTTCGCAGAAAATGCCAAATTTGTCCAGGATTTTGAAGCAGGCTACAATACATATACGATTCCTGAGATTATGCATGAAATGTTCTCTTGCGCCGACGGGTTTACCATTTCACTTAAAAAGGACGGACTTGCAAACGTAAGCAACCCTCCTCAAATTCCTTCCTTCGGGGTTTCCTGTCTCTCGTTATGCTCTTCGAATATAAAGAGAGAAAGAAGATCTCTGATTTGTTATAGATGGGTGGAGCGCTCTGTTTCAGAGACCAAGGAATCTTCGCTACTAAGTTTCCGACCGTGGGAATGAAGCTGAAAGAGCGCCAAATTGTTTGTTACGGAAATGACTCCTACCGAGGAATGAGCGGACGGGATATGATGGCCGCAACAGTAGGTCTTTATGAAGTGACTAAGGAATCCTACCTGGCAAGTCGAGTTGGACAGGTGAAGAGATTTGCCGAGAAGCTGTTGGGCTGAAGAGTGTGGTGTACTGAAGGTCATGGAGAATTGATTGATTGTTTGAGAAGCTATTATACAGAGTATTTATAAGGGAAGGAAAAAGGGCAAGATGAGAAAGAAAGGGGTAAATGAGAGGTGGAGCCGTATCTCAATACGGACGCTGTACAAATAATAATACAATAATGAATAAGTGGATTCCACATCAGGTGATATGGTGGATCCAGCACAACAGAAGCTTATTAGGCAAAATATCCCGATAATATTGCCACCCGGTGGCCATGCGGTCTATCTTGATATGGACAAGTTCTTTGATGGTTGTGGGAGGTCTTACGATGATTTTGCCGGGCTCGGTTTCACAAATGAGCTGCTCGCTAATTATGGTATTCGCTCGGTAGAGATGGGTCCATTTTGTGTACGTAGACTTTGGAAAAAAGCTCAAGGAATGTTCCCTAACAATTACTAAAGTGGGAGTGGGACTTGAAAAGTGAACTCGAGAGGCAAGGGATACATAACCTTGTTCGCTTCGCAGTTCCGCGTAATGTCATGAATGAAAATCACTTCGATTATACAGTGGCAGCTATTTCTCAGCTCTATAAGAAACGCCACTTCATACCAGGGGTATGTACATTATAGTTTTCAACCTTACTTCTGTCTATACCGGACTAATAAGTATACAGATGAGAATTGTGAGAGGCAAAAACCTCCGAATTAGACACTTTTCGTGTAAATTGGAAACCGTACCAGTGATTACTTCCAATGGAAGCCTCACAAAAAATGGTTTGCAAAATGGAAACTCCTACGATGACCTTGAAACAAAGTCAGAAGAGAATTAGGAACTGGCTAGGACTAAATATAATACACTCTACTAGCAACTCTACAAACTTTCTGGGTACAAAGGAGACAACTATTTTTCTGTTCTTGTCAGACGGCAGTCACGTGGTGTCTGGGTTAGGAATAGCTTCTTACTTTATGTATAAGTACTCGAGGACATCCTCCTCATTACACTCTCTTAGACAGACAAAACATAATCACTCTTTAGATGACAATACATTTGCACAACTCAGTTCAACAATTTTGAGTCCGGCACTCTTCTAAACCGCGCAAATATACAACTCTATCTTTATTTCTCTCCGTACGAATAATTGGTAAATAAGTCCAAATTACCATACGAAATTAACCAAAAATCATTTCAAAAACTGTCGGTATATAATTCTGGTGAATAGCACCTTGTACGAGAGCCTGGTAGATCTACATGCTTCAGGTCATGTGAGTGGCTTGCCACTCACATACTTAAGCTTACAGGACACCACCTCTCTTTAGCTTTACTCTTCATACACGAATGAATACAAACAGAGATTATGTTTGTGTATCACCTTTTACGACTACCAGGTCGTACCAACAAACACATTCTACTATGTCCGCACTAAAAACCACGGTTGTCATCCTCAACGGAACAAACGACCGGGACGAATGGCTTGAGCAGTTAGAGAAATGATATTCGCAGGGCAGATTGTGTTGCTGGTTGTTTTATTATTGGGAAGCAAGCTCTTGATGTGCCCTATTGGGTTGATCGATTGATTGCTGAAGGGCTGGGACGGCTCCGGGCAGAAGTGGCAGGACCTGCTCGTGTATGAGTGTCCCAGGAAACAGGCCATGGGTGTAATGACCATCTTTGTGGTGGAAAAGAACCATGTCTCCTGGTCAGCTAATGATAAATTTAGTTCTGTTGCCAATGTATACGGCGTGTCTTACCTGAAGATCTTAGAGGACTAGATTTCTAACAAGGCTAGGATGATGAAGCTGAAAAAAGATGTAGTGACTCCCTTATGCAGAGGGTTGATCATTGCACGAGCTCGCTTAAGTATGATTACCCCGCTTAAATATGGTCATCACAAATATGATCATCGCCACCCCGCTTATATATGATCATTGCCTTCACTTAAATATGATCATCTTCATACTGCTTATATATGTTCTTGGGATGGGCTCTTAATTGTAATAACTTTTCAATGCTAAAACTACATATAATCTCAGTTATCTAGTACTCAACTTTCAAAACAATCGTCCTATAATGGCTCCTAACACTATCGCAAAAATTCCAAACGAAATTCGATCGCACCTCCCTCATCTATCAAAACGTATAGTGAGTAGAGCTTGGCGGGTCGAGAAGGGAAGGGCCGACTCTCTATTTCAAGTTGAACCCTAAACTTGGAGATAACCTTCGTGGTATAACACGAAATCATTCAAATAGCAGGTTACTTTAAAAGAGCTAGAATTTCAGCCAGAGTAGAAAGGAAAGGACACTCTCCAGGATATGGTTTGGTACAATCGTAGACTGAAGAGGAGTAAGAGAGGTCTCGAGTTGTACCGTGTAAGGCAAGAACAGAATTGGATGGAAGTAATTGAGGAGGAGGAATTAAAAAGAAAGAGCGAAGCTATATGTCGAGATTGTATCATACGAGTTTTAAGATTACTCAAGTAATACAAAATAAATTAACTGAAATCTGAAATAGCAAATAGACTAATGATTGTTTCTGAGAACTCGTAAGCTAGATAGAGTATTAAATATAACTAACGTCCGTCCCTGCGTAGCAAGACGCACCCTGTCACGAGACAAGTTTACAGTTTTGGAACGATAAATCTTTTCTTGGCAAGTCTACGAAGTTGTTATTAATATACCACTTTCTTTAACTATTTCCCTCTATGGAGGCCACTAAGCAATTAAGAAAAGACTATGGTTAATGTTATGCTGGGATCGCTTTCTTATGTCTATCTACTTTCTGATCCACTTCCTTATTACTCTACTTATAGCTTGTCTGCCTAAAATGTTTCCTGTTGTCTAAACACTCCATGTCTGCCTAAATCCTTCTACACTTTCTATATAAACACCTTAGAAAACTTCCTATTACAATCGAATCAATTCTCTATAACCTTCAGCACCCAATACCCTCGAAACCCAATAGTTAATTATGCTGTTGATTGTTTTAATCACGCCATTGATCACCGCTTCGGCTCAAACTCCGCAATGATGTTCTCGAATTAAGTTTTGCCCATACAGCCATTGTATTCGCAATCAGTTTTATCCAAAGCATCTACGAGTGATGCAGCAGGTGTATTGGACGTCGCTGTCGCCTCTTTCACAGCACTGCGATTTTTACAAGCTAGTAGCGTCAATTCTAGACCAGGCCAGGTCAGACCAGGCCTTTCAAGAGCAGCCGGTAGAGATCCCTCTTTTGAAAACGTGTGGCAAACAGTGCCTTATAGAAAGAGCTGCCATACGTGATTCTTCGTTTCAGGTGGACGGGTTCGGTGCAGCTGCTTTCACTGTCACCCAGGACGTCACTTACCACGCCCGGGACCAGTCTGTTGATGCCGACCGAGAGCTTCGAACCCGCCAGACTGCACAACTCGTGGACAGTTGGTCAACGAACCTCAGCATATGCCCACAGTTGCTCTCGGAGATTGAATCATGGGCGAAGCCAATCTGCGGTCCTGGCCATGTTGAACTAACGTTGGGGTTTGACCTTAGATGGTTGAAAAGGCCTGTCAAGTTTCTTCCACGGTACTGGTGTACCCTCCAAGATCTGCTATCCCAGAGCGTGGTTAGCACAGACAAGTACAAGGTCATGATGCTCTTATCTACTTTCTTGTATTCTCTCTACGCTAAGCGGGAGCTTATCCTAACCCTCCTTGCTTTTGCAACCTCCCCCGAATTGCGAATGCTTCAGGCTCCACGCTCTCTAACCTTTCAGCTTGCCGACGGGTACAGACCGGTACAAGAGAGGCTAGCCTGTCTTGCAAAAAAACACTTGCGCACAGAGAGGCCTAGCCGCAAGCTCGACTTTCCAGAGGCTGGCCCATACAAGATTATCCAGCAAGTAGGCAACGCTTTCAAGCTTCAACTACCTGATTCAATGAAAATCCATCCAGTCTTCTCCCCTGATAGATTGCGTAAGGCTTCCCAGAATCCTTTACCAGGCCAAAGTAATCCAGAGCCACCGCCTGTCAACATTACAGGCGACGATGAGTGGGAAATTCAAGAGATCCTTGCAAGTAAAGGACGGCAACACCTCTACTACCGTGTTAAATGGCTAAACCAAGACGAAGACCTAGAGTGGTACCCGGCGTCTGACTGTAAATACGCCCCTCACAAAGTAAGAGACTTCCACCTAGCTAACCCAACTCGGCCTGGCCCGCCAGCTCGCTTATATGACTGGTTAAATGCTTGGGAAGGTGGAAGAGATGATTATGATGATTTAGATGGTAACTTAATTATGAATACTCGGTCGAGGACGACCTTCTTTAAGAGAGGGGGTACAATGTAACCGTGTGGAGTGAACCACTGCTTGCTGTGATGAATACGGAGTCAAAACGGAAACTGCTGTATTGAGCGAACAACAAAGTGAGGAGAGAAGAGAGTTCCAGAGGAACGGAAGCTTAAATACAGGATGCCAGCAGCGCGCACGTGATACGTGCTACATGTTGCGCTACACGTGATCAACCCCCAGTTCCTCCAACTCCGTAACACTACTTTTATTACACTCACCCAGATAGCATTTCTTGAGCTCAATTTGGGAGCTATCTATATAATTCTTTTTTTAAAATACTCTATAAAGCTAGGGCTATAGTCTTCGCTATTAAGCTGTATACACTTAGGGCTGGTTGCTGTGCTATATAGTTACAAGAATTGCGGCTGAAAATAATGTGGGGTGGGAATCCGGGGTAAAAAGCTTAAATTTAACATGCTTGGCAATAAGAATATTACACCATATATTACGATATACGCTTTAATCGCTAGGCATGCCAACCATATACAAATAATACAGTGTTTCAGTGTAAAATCTACTTAGTGAGTGCCAATAGTGTATAAATTAATTATTGTAACCCCACTTTATTGCCATACCATTAGTACGTGCACACTACTGACAACGCTGAATGCCACCTTGAACGGAGAGCTAGTTTCTGCATCTACGATACTAGAACGTACAAACGCCGACTTCACATTAATCCTGGCACGTCGTCTGAGAAAGTATAGCAAAGACTAAAAAAGCAGACTAGGGGCCTTTAGAGGGCCAAAATTAACCTATGTTCTTTATCACAGGAAAACAAGGAAAAGGCAGATAATCTCGATTCCTATATTTGGTAAAGGGTCCCCTAGTTTGATATTCGCAAGACCTTACATTACGGGTCGTACTCGTTGGTGCCTGGGAAGGATGTGGGCAACACAGGAGATGGCTAGAGTGGTTGGAGGAGGGCTGGTTAAGCTAGCATATTGTGAGGGTTGGAACCCATGATGGAGGCTCGGGCCATGCCCTCGCTAAGCACTGACCAAAGTCCCCGCTTAGCACTGGCCATTACCCCACCGCCAAACAGGTTTCCACCATTCCACACTTTCTTGTTTTGTTCTTCTGACATCATGTATTCGTCATTCAAGTTTCTTGCAAGTTTCTTGGAATATTCAGGAAGCTCTTCCTCTCTCTATATATAGAGGAAGAGCTCGCATGTATGTAGTCTTCACGCACTTCTTAATTCAATATTCGAAACCACACCTTTGAGCTGTTCAAGGTCTGGCCTCTCACACATATGGTGGGGCGTCTCAAAATAACACGCTTTCCTGTGTAGTGGAATATTCCTCGCGGTCTTCACCGCAATGGTTTCCTCTTACGGTAATTTCTTTGAGAATACTTGCTTAATGGGAAACGTTTTCCCAGATCCGCTAAAGACCAACTGTATAGCATGTCGATTTTCACTGTAGGAGCTTCCTCTTACGGCAATCGCCTTAAGCATGATTGCTTTATTGGGAAGTCTTCTCGGGTCTGCCGAATACTAACTTTATAGTATGACGATGTATAGCCCATCCAGACGGCCCGATTCGCCTTTGGACAATACACGCTAGATGCTCGACCTGGAAATACGAGGTGGGCCTCTCAAGATGGAGTTCACCTAGCCCCATCAGCGGTTCCAAGACTCTCCTGCCGGTCGAGACACGAAGCTGTGATTAGCCAATACTACAACTCAGCTATGCTAAGATTTTGTTGGGTGTCTGGGTAGTGGCGCGGCTCGTCACTTGGAAGCTGGAGCGAGAGCAAAGATGGCAGATGTAAACTGTAGGACAAGTATATAAGAAGCCTTTGTCTCCTCTAATGTGTTTTCTGCATCCAATTGTCAGATTTCAGAAGCACTCTAACTGTACCTACTCTAGGCTCAAGATGGCTACCTTCATTCCTTACGTTCCAAAACTACCAAACGCTAACAACCGGAAGCCATCCAAGATTATTTCTAAGAAACGCAACCCTCCTGAAAATTACTTGCAGATCGAATCAAGTGATGTGCCAGTTGAATTGCTGTAGGCGCCTAGAGGAGCAACAAGCGAAAAGAACCGGCAAGGCACAGCTGCTGGTGAGGGCATAGCTCAGGGTGCTCAAGGTATGTGTTCAATCCCACAAAACTACTGTCGCTGTCTCTGTCTGACAAAATATCAGACTTGATATCGGCAAAAGAAGGACTGGGTGTAAAGAGTAATGATCAATCTTCGGATGATATTATCTCTAGCCAGGAATCGAAAGCTGGTAGCGGCCATGGTACGTACTACGTGAGCTGGGTTTCACAAACGTAGTGCAGAGAATTCTTATTCACAGTACTACAGATAAATCGAGCACACCGGATAACAATGGTGTTCTCGATGTTGGAAACACTCGTCGTATTCTACATAGCAGGCCGCCTAGTAACCAGGTATTAAAACCGGAAGGCCCGCAACTACTTTCCAATCACATAGCCGAGGAGCATGCCAATACTACCGATGTCATCGATAACAACAAGGTCCCGTGGGTTTCTAAACGAAAGGGATCTGACTCTCCCCTCTCCGACGGAATAGCCTCATACTACGATAGAAAGCGACAACGGCGTTCTCCTTCTTTAATTCTAGAGAATGAAAAGGACGACGGGGCTTTTCGCATTCATGTTGACGGAGACTTTTGTAGTACTACTAGAACCACTCCTGCACTTGAACCGGCTCATCTAACAGAGTATAACGTATGCCCAGAGGTGATTGACGACAACCAAGATTGGGAGGTCCGCCAAATCATTGGCAAAGAGGATGTTGATGGTGTAACACATTACTTGGTGGACTGGAACCCGACACTACTTCCTGAGCACTCGCTAGGACATGCAAAGGAGCTAGTGGATAAATTTGAGCACCGCCTTCGAGCACAGCGCAAGACTAAGAATGGGCCATGGGGGGCTAGCTTGAAGCGAAAAGGGAGGGGGGCGACTAGAAATGCTAATGGCCAACACAAGAAACCAGGATGCCAGCCCCAGAAGCAGGAGTAAGTGTAAAGTCAGTTAGGATGGTCAAGTATCTCTGTTACAGAGCAGATTTGAAAAGAAATATAGGCGGTTATATCTAATGTTTTACCCTCTTGCCTATAATTTTAGTTTCGTGAGATTTTGGTAGTAGATATTTTAGCTTAGTTTATGAAATTTTACTATTTGGGGAAGTTTACAATTATAATTCTATATCGAATTGCATTTTCCCCACAAAGCTAGAGCACAATCCTAACATCAAGATGAGCTACTTATACAGCATTTATATAAACATGTCATGTTCGTGAAGGGAGAACTAGTGGACAGGCTTCGAGGTATTTGCTGAGATTTGTTAGTCAAGGGTACTCTGCTTCGGCTACTTTGCGTTGTCTCTGTTCTACTTCTCGTCTGAATTCGACCATTTAAACCAAGTTCTCACTTTCAATATCCGCCGCCCCTGCATTCACAGTAGTGACCTGTCAAGGGATAAAATTAAGCGACTTTCATACTTTTATCTTTTTACACGAGCGTAGAAGGGTGCTTGTCTCCTAGCACCGTCATCCTTGAATCAACTACCATCTTGTGAACATGCTCCGCTGCCTCATACTGCTCGATACTTGTTTATCATTGGCCTATTATATCCAAAAGCTCATTTTCCATGGCATATGTGGTACCTTTGTCACGAGCTCACAGGCACGTGACTATACGAGCTGGATAAAGATGGTAGTTTTTGTAGCTTAGATCTCCAGGCAGTTTACACTCTAATCCAACGCTCTTGGCTTGCAGCCAGTCCACCCTGAGTTAAAATAGTATCTGCGAAATTCGATCAGTTATCGAACCCTTAAACTCCGACCTTCTATTCTGTACATCCTATCAAAGGCACATCTTACTAACCTCTGCCTATCGCAAGAAACAATCAATTTATATATCAATATAGATGTGCGTTATTATAACCCAAATCTACCCATGTAGGCACCGTGGCGAGCCTAGGAGAAATAGTTCTGGTTGTCCTAATCCAGATACTTGTCTGCCAGCCCACCGCACCGTCGATGTTACATCATGGTGTAGACGCCATGAATGCCTCACTCCACCTTCCACCTAATATTTTGCCCGGAAAAGAAGGTATGTACACTACTATCACACCTAGAAGTGCTCACACTGTTTACAGCCTTCGCCCGACAATGGTCTCACGGGTCGAAACCCCGAAGCTTTAGGCTTAACACTTGGTGGCTATCACCGATTCTGCAGATGACAATATGGAGGTGGGGAGTAGGCGTGGGTTTCTTGCGGAAGTAAAAATACACACTTGATTCTGATTCTAGCAAAACAGTTATTTTGGTGTGAGAACGTGGTTTAAAACGGTGCTTTTTGGACCCAACTATAAAATAAAACCGCTGTTTTGCTCTTCACCCAATCAGAACCATGGACTCCTGTGCTGTTGCCTAGTTTCTCGTCACGTGTATGAGCTTCTTGACACTAAACAACCTTGTCCTTCCCATGTCCTACAAATACCTCCTTTGCTCAAATACTCCGTCTAGGCCCAACCCTGCCATCAACCCCCCCAATTTTTATGTTCACAATGGCCCCCCTTGCCATTGCAGGTTGTGGCAAGTTTCCGCACCATCCCCACCACCCTCCCTGTAACGAATACTCAAACTGGCTAACTAAACTTGGCTGGGTGTTCGCTGGTTGGTATGCTATGATAAGAAGAAGACTATCGGGTTGTTCACTTGGAAGTGAACTCGTTACTTGTATCAAAGATGTCAAACTAATATGATAAGATTGATAACTAAGTTGAGCACGAAGCTCCTATCTAATGGCAGACGTGCCAGTCTTATATAGATCCTTCGTTCTCCTTAAGTCACAAAGTCGACAACGACTTTGTCGCCCTGTATATATCACGTGACCCTCTACATGTGAAATCCTTGGATCGCTTAGCTACTCTAAGCATCCCTATTTGCTATAACTATCCTGATGTGCCTGTCCTGTGGGAACGCCGTCTGGACTAACTCATCACATGACGCGGGGCATGCCCTTTAACACGTGATTCGTGACATTAGACATAATAACTATACTTAAAAGAACCTTACTAGAACTCTTACGCTTTATAAAATAAAAGTAACTAAAAGTAGTTTTATTAATACCTATACTATATTAAGTAGATATCCTATAGAGATAGTAATAATCCTCTTATAGGGTATAGAGTATAATAGGTAGAAGGTAGGTTAAAGAGCATATATTAGACTAAAGAGGAAAGAAGTCGCGGCTTATACTCAGGCGATATATAGCTAACGCTAGCTTATATAGCACTAGTCCTAATCTAGACTTAGTACGCCTAGACTCTAGTTACTATATATATAATTTCATTAATACTCTCTCTTAAGGTAACTTAAGTATAGCTAATTAACCTTATAATTTTATATACTTCTAATACTACTAGGTTAATCCTATTTATTCTTTAAATCTTTTAAAGTTTACTTACTATAGTAGTTTTATTATACTATTAGTAATTATATTATTAGTTAGAATAAACTCTACTTATACTCTCTTTTATTTAGCTAAGTCTTAGATAAGGTAATAGTATATATTAATATACTGAGATCTCTTATTTAGGTAGGTATTCTTTATTAGTACGATTATACCTTAATTATTTCTATAAGTTATATTTATATAAGATATAGATTCTTACTAATACATTTTCTAACTCCTAGCGCTTATAGAATCTAAATAATCTATTAGCTCTGCTTTATATAGGATACTAATATAATATATTCCAATTTATAGCTTAATATTAAAACTAACTTCTACTTCTTACTTAACTATAATATTAGACTACTATAAAATATAATAATACTCCTAGATATACTTTTCTAGTTGTCTTTATTAATAGCCTAGTTTCCATTGAAGTTTGGTTGCTGGTGGAGGGGGGTAATTGTGCCTCGAGTTTATCTGGGACGTTCTTGCCGCTTTTGCCTTTCTTTTGATGCTTTGTTTTTAGTCCGCGAAATTTGGATCTGATTTCGTCGAGCATATCCCGTTGAATGAGTTGCATATGCAAAACTAGACTGCTCTTCTTCTTCTCGATGATCTCAAATGGTTCGAGAATATGTTGCTTTTCGGTAAAAAAGACCAGAACTTGGAGTATATGAGGTCGCGTTAACAAGGCTTGCAGGTTTGTAATTTTGCGTATTGTATCAAGGATCGAGGTGACAAGGCTGCAAATATGAGGCGTTTGGAAGGTCTTCTTTTCGATGATCGACTCTGACAATCTCTTGAGCTCCTCCAGCAGATCTTGATATTGGAGTAGGGTAGATGAAATTGTTGAAATGCTATTTACAAGTTTCAGGATTCTGATACAATAATCCGCAAGCTGGAAGGAAGAAGCAATTATTCCCAAGACTTCGGCCATGTCACTCCGCACTCCTTTCAGTGGAATTGTAGGATCAATCTTTTGGGGGCATGAGACCACCCTAAGTGATCTTTAGGATGTCTTAGTGGTTCTATTATAAGAGATGCGATTGGTTGACGTGGCGGAGCAAGACCATCCGTGATATGACTGCAGCACTGCAAGTAGGCTGTGGGAAATGGCGTTGTTGAAGAAGTTTGAAGAGGTCGACTTTTCTATAGACACCTGTGGGAAAATTCCCCTCTAAAAGAGTTTTCAATTGAAAGCTGAGAGTGCTAATCACTGTGAACCAAACTTTTTTAAAGGCCTCCTTAATACTCCTCTTTATCATGTTGAGATGTGACCGTAATTGCTATGCACACAAGGCTGGCGTTGTGCTCAATCTTCTTCACACTTGAAAATCCCCCAAGACCCCACACAACACTGACAGTACTAAGGCCGTCTGGGAAAGTTGTATTATCCAATGAATTTGCCAGAACCAAGGGCGTTTTTTGAAGTGGGGCCTCCTTGGTTTAATTGGGCCAATCAGAGTTTCTTTGTGTAACGATCCCCATTATCCACCCTTGTCTTTCAAGCTCAGCAGCTATTCTTCCATATTGGATAGCTGAAACTAGCGAATGCATCCTAATCAACTTGCAGCCTCGCTAACTGGAGCCAAATCTAAGAATTAAGTACCTCCAAATATTTAAACCCTTATCAATGGATTGTGGTCCTCCAAACTTTACATCCATGCGTTCTAAGAACAAACTCAGATGCGTTCAAGAATAGATCATCATTCTGGCTCTCGATTATACCACTTAGAATCAAAATTTTACTGTGAGTCTTGTGTTGGTGTATTGGTATCTTTACGTGAAGGTGTTCAAGTGTGTGTATATATAGGTGTGCGCTTCAGGGGTAGCAAGGCGGATTCTGAAAAAGGCTGTAAAAGTCTGGAAGGGGCCGTTTGAAGCATGGATCCAAGAAATAGATTTCACGCTCAGAAAGCCTTCCTTCATTCTTAGACGCCTTATTCTTTAATGGTTGAATGTAATGGGAATACTTGACGGAAACCTTTACGTTGACTGTAGACCATGACGAACGGAATGGCAACACCAATGTCATCAACAAGATACGACGGAAACCATAATTCGGGAAGTGGCCAGATGTACTATGGGATCAATACTTTTTCTCCATTGCGGGCGCTTCAACACCTCCTTCTTCAGATAGTTCAGCAATTCTGCCTGTGCCTAATGCAGAACTTGATGATGATAGGGAAAAAGAATCGACTAAGTCCGGACGCCCGCAAGGATTAATCCGCAAATATCGATATTGGTTTGCGTTTGTCGTGGTTGTGGTCGGCCTTACTTGTATATTAATTCCACTTGGAACAAAAGTCATCCATCCCCATTCGCACGACAGTAAAACGTAAGTTCGATACCTTGCTACAGTACTAATGGCAAGAAGAGAGAGTAACCTGACAATTTGTAGCACTTCAAATTACTTATCCTCAAGAACGGGGACAAGTCTCACCACAATCCTCGATCTCACCTCTTTAACAACGACTCCAGCTTCGCAGACGAGAAGCGATCCGTTTATCCGATCTTCAGTATCACAAACCTCTTCGCCGAGTCCTTCCTCCTCCCTTCAGTCTATACCTATTTCAAGTCCTTCTTCTACCAAAGTCGGTTCGAGCACGCCTTCCGAATCAACCCCAACCTTCACTTCAACTGCGATATCATCTTCGTTGCTTACTTCACCTCTGGCTCAAATTATACCGAGGTCCCTATATTAGCGACAGCTACCACAAAGGAAGCGACGAAGACTGTCTTGCCTCCTGCCATAACATCACCTCCCTCATGCCAATATAACTGTATTGATCCCGACAATTGTAGATGGGGATGTCCTGGAGCATCGTGTGGCAACTACAATGACTGTACCGACCCATATCCGTGTAATACTGTCGCGCAGACATGTTGTAATACAGGATGCTTGCCAGGGTGGAGTTGTCAGGGCTCTTGTTTGTCGCCGCTGAAATGCTACGCTGCGAAGACAGGATCTGACCCGTCAACATGTGCTTAAAGGGAAGCGCGCAAGAAAAGACAATAGAACTTGTATTAGTAGAGTTTTTATAATAAATAAATATCGCAAGTATTAGAATTTTCATTGGCCTGCGGGAAATAGTAGTTTGTAATATTTCTTCGCAGTTCCTGAGATAGGGTGTACTCGTAGTTCATTTGGCGGTTCGCAAACCTGTTGCTCCTCTGAATATGCAGGGTGTTGTTACTGTATTGCTTGTGAGACACACTTTCGTCCAAGTCAGGCTACGAGCAAATAATCTTAGCATTCTCTTAGGCCAGCAAAGATTGAAGCCCGAATATTACTTGCATAGAAGATGATTGTAGCAATTCTTTTCATAAGGATTGAAATCAGAAGAAAACTAGACAATACCCTGGTAAGATAGTGTAAAATAGCCTGGAAGGCAGAATCGCTAGGCATTGGAATATCAGATAAGGCATCTCGATACTGGCGTTCACAAATCAACTCACAGGGCGCATACTTGCAGCAGCAGTGCTACTATTTCCTCCCAGGTAGGTATATTCACACTCATCAAGAGAATTTCAAGCTGATATCCGGTATACAACCATGGCGTCACCAGGGGGCGTCAGAATTCTGTGCGCAGCCCCAGATTTTGGCCAAAACATACCAAAAACACCCTACTTTACCAAATGCTAAATTATAATAAACTAACGAGTAATCTATATATTATGGTATTGATAATTTTATATAAGACAGGTACTAGCTCTAACTTTTACTGTTTAGAATTCTGATAAGAGAGCTGCCTCTATTATCCTATAAATATAGCGGATTTACTAGAGGATTTACTAAGGAACTTTTAACTAGAATATCTCTTAGAGTATTAGGATATTAAGAAGTACTCTAGAGAATTGATATGGGATGTCTTGCTTGTAGTTTTGTTATAAATTTGCAGAGTTATAGGGTTGTAAAAACGTGGTTTTTGGTGTGTTTTCGCCTAAAATCCAGGACTGCGTACGGAACTCTGACACCCCCTGGTGGCGTGAGAGGGTCTAACTCTCTGGCTCATCCTGTAATATAGACATTTACGATTTACAATTTGCGAACAAGAGTTATTAGTCTGAGTACCATTCCATATTTCAGGATGCTATGCCACCACAATCACACAAATGAAAGATATTCTTCAAAAGAGATACCTAAAGACGTCGAGAAGTACCTCGCTTAAAGCGAACGGACCAAAACAACACGCATAAACCTACCCGATATCACCACGTGGAACCCTCAACCTCATCTCTATCATCAGAACATCCAAGCCCTAGAAAATATCCAAAACGGTTAGGGATATTTTTTCAAATAATATCTACGCAAGAAGGGTAGCGAGATATACCAAAAAAGTACAATCTCTTATCTATTATCGTAAGGAAGAATGTTTATGTGTTGATGGAAGCGCAGCTAATGTGTAGATTCGATATAAATTCAAGATATAATCACAAATGTTTCGTAATGTGGTTGGAGTCGTGTCCTTAGGTATGTCGGAAAATAAGGAGGTAGAATGGGTGGTAACTCAAACAGACAAGGGTGTTGCAGATGTAGGGAATTGACGATCCAGCCAACCAACAAATAAGCAACATGCTCAATATTTCCCCTCAAGCATATATTTCAGCAATAACAATTCTCCACGACGTTGAACGACAAATTCTTATTCTTGTGTTTACTTTTTCTCTACAGAAAATTGTGGATTGTTTGCTGAATTCATATTACGCTACCCATCTCCAGGACTCAGTCTCCACTACAATTACACGGAACGGCTCGCATTTCCAACACGCTTCACCACCAGGAAACAATTCAACTCATCCTTACAACCCTCAATATGCCAAGTATTTCAGTCTTGTGCGCGGGCGTTCTTACCCTCGTATCGTGTTTCTATCTCTTCACATGGACATTGAAAGAAATCCGCTACCGAGCCGCCGCTCGCAAAGCGGGCTGCTCTCCACCAGTTCGATACTGGCATTACGACCCAATCCTCGGCCTCGATCTATTCATCCAGAGGGTAAAAGACATGAATGCAGGTGATTCCATCGCAACAGATCGAAACATTGTGAAGAAGTACGGCAGGACAGTCTTGACTAATGCTTGGGGAATCAAACAATACGTCACATCTGACCCGGCCAACACGCAGACCGTCCTTGCAACACAGGTTGACAAGTTTGGTTCTGCACCCATGAATAGACCTATGTGTCGACCGTTCCTGGGAGATGGGCTGTTTACTACAGATGGTCAGGAGTGGAAGCACTCTCGTCAGATGATTAACCCGTTGTTTACACGATCGCAAGTTTCAGAGCTGTCATCCTTTGAGAAGCATCTTGATAAGATGATTGCCAAAATTCCTAAGGATGAATCTACGGTTGATCTGCAACCACTTTGCAAGATGCTCTTCCTTGACAGCTCCACGGAGTTCATCTTCGGAAAGTCGGCCGACTCTCTCTCGCCAGAAACACATGATCCTATCGCTAGAGAACTACCGGCTCTTTTTGACCAGGCTCTTACCGACATGTTTGCTCGTTACATCCTTGGCAGATTCGGGTTCCTGGCTGTCTCTAAGAAGAAGTGGTTGGGCACCTGCGCGAATGTCCACAGAGTAATCGACGGTTTTATTGACGAAGAGATTGAAGCCCAAGCCAAGTCTGGGAATACCGATGCGCCGTACAAGTACGTCTTACTGAGAAAGTTAGTCAAGACATCCAAGGACAAGACAGCCATCCGCAGCGAACTGATGAATATCTTCTTCCCGGCCCGTGATACCGCTGCGATCCTCACCAGTAGTGTTTTTTTCATGCTCGCTCGAAACCCTAAAGTGTGGGACAAACTCCGCGCAGAAGTCCTGGGTATCGGATCAGAAGAGTTGACCTTTGAATTACTCAAGTCGATGAAATACCTCCAAGCGGTGATGAGCGAAAGTGAGTGTCAATTCCCCCCAAACTTGCATATTTATAGACCAAATCCTTACAAACACGCATTACAGCGCTACGAATCCACTCCCCAGCAAGCGGAAGCTGGAAGATATGTCTAGCACCTAGTATCCTTCCCCACGGCGGTGGACCTTCCGGAAACGATGCCATACTTTTGGAAACTGGTGACCAGGTACGCATGTCCTTTGCTCCCTTACATTTGGACAAGGAGATCTGGGGTGCCGACATCCTCGAGTTCCGACCAGAGAGATGAGATGGACTTAAATACAGTTGGAACTTTGTCCCATTTATGGGAGGGAGAAGGATTTGTCCGGCCCAGCAGAATGTTCTCACCGATGTGGGCTGTATAATTGTGAGGATTATGCAGAGATTCAAGGCGTATGAGAATAGGGATGAGTGTTTTGAGTATATCGATAAGATTGTTTTCACGCGGGAGAGTAGGAATGGGGTGAAGGTTGGGTTGATACCGGTTTAGTGTTCAGGTCGAGGGTTCGTGATCTTGTCGCTTCTGTAGAAGAGTTGGGTAGATTCAATGTCCTGGCAAAGACCCTCGAATTACTCGAGCCATGAATTTAGAATCTTAGCTTGCTCTTTCAAACGATTAATCTTATGGGGTTTGTCACAAAACTGCTTACTGATCTGCTTGTTCATTTTCCTACTGAATATACTCAAAACAATCGAGTGGCCAAACACATTAAAGGTAGTGAAAGTTTCATATCTCTCCGAATAATTAAAAGCTGTGAACCCGAAAAGAGAGTAGAAGAACTTCCAAAGGTACGTTGATAGAGACTTATCTAAGCTTCAAAAAAAGCTCAATATTAGCATTCTAGAAGCTCTTCAATATCCTTAATACACCCTAGGAAACCTTAGCCGAGACCCATCACGTGCAAATAGAGTTTTCGGCAGCAGCCGGGGATTGGGATTGGTCATCCGACCGAAAAGGCAGGACATTGCTTATGCAAGGCTGCGGCTCAACAGCGTCCAGTCTCCCAAAAAATCCACAAAACATACACTCCTCCTAAGGTGACCCAAACCACCCCCCTCACATTCTCTACCTCCCTCATACATAAATCTTTTTCCTGCGCACATCTCTTTTCCCGGTCTTCAAGGACCAAACACACCTACATCAATAATGAGTCTCTTCGGCAACAAGAACTGCGCCATCAAGCCTCGTCCCGCCATCACGCGCATCATCTCCCAACCCGTCGCGAAGAAACCTGCCTCGACCCCTCTCCCCTCCAAAACCAAGTCGCAAAATACCGTCCATCGAGGTCGCGACTCGACATCCATAGCAAGGAGCTCACCCTCTGGGTCCTCAGCTTCAGCACACCGATCTAGAACTAGTACGCCCGCAGGTGGTGAGCGACAAACAGACGCTTCCAAACTCCATCCTCGACCCAAACGTCCGAAACTGCAACGTGCCTCGCCCAGTCATCAACCTATCTTCGATTCGGATGACGATGACGAGGCGAGCTCCTCAGATGATGCAGCGTCCCATAAGCGTCGCAAGATGGGGGGTGTTCAGACGGTTGTAGATTCGAAGCGCTCTCTGCGATCGCGAAAGGCATTTTCGAACCAGGATGGAGGTTTATTCCCTATGATTCATGCTGCAGATTTAGTCGCGCCGCTGTCGAGAAGTAATCCGAATCCGTCGCAGGGAAATTTCACGGTCAAGTTGAAATATCCAAGTGCTTCTCAGCGGGAGAGGTATTTGCCAAGTCCTGGTCGCATATCAATTTCCAGGCAGATGACTAATTTGTTGATGATGTAGGTACGATTTGCAAGGCGGGAAGGATGTCATAAACTCCATTCAAGAGATTATTGATGTTGCTAGTATAGTTACGGATTTTTACATGACCGAGAAACAAGCGGAACCCTTTCGCGACCCGAATAATGGCTACATCCGACAACTCGAGAAAGCAAGAAACAATTTGACGAACAAGAAGAAAGGGGACGGAAGACCAGATGTGGAGACTCTATTGAATGACTTCAAAACTGCGGTCAGAAATTACAACGTGGCTATTGATAAGCTAAGAACAGACGGATCCGTGGAAAAGAATCTCGACGATAAACACCACCTCCCTTTCAAAATGGTTCGGATGATTACTACTCAAGCATATGATCGTACCGTGTCACCTCGTGTTGACGATCTGAAGAAATATGAAGCCGGAAGCAACAATGTTTATGGCGAGCTGAGACCCAAATTGGTTTCTGAAATCTTGGGGGAAGCTGATCTAAAGTCTGATCATGTCTTTGTAGATCTCGGTTCAGGAGTCGGAAACGTGGTATTGCAAGCGGCTCTGGAATTCGGTTGTGAAAGCTGGGGTTGTGAAATGATGGTCAACGCTTACACGCTGGCGGACGCCTACAAGAAAGAATTCACCGCTCGCTGTCGCCTATGGGGGATTGCTCCTGGAAGTGTACGCCTTGAACATGGAGATTTCTTGGAAAACGCCAAGATTCATTCTGCACTCGAACGTGCGGATGTGATCTTGGTCAACAACCAAGTCTTCTCTTCCGATCTTAACAGAGCACTCGTTGATCTCTTTCTGGATCTGAAAGATGGCTGCAAGATCATTTCCCTCAAGCCGTTCGTACCAAAAGACCATGAAATTACGACCCGAAATATCAACGATGCTGTGAACAATCTCAAGGTCATCAAGAAAGGCGCATATTCTGGACAAGGCGATGCGGTAAGCTGGAGTGGTGGAGGTGGCGATTACTTCATCACTGTGAAGGATGCCGCGCATATGAGGGAATATGCTGAAGCGCTAGGCATATGAGAGGGCTAGTTGGATATACCAAACAACTGGTCTAGGCGGACTGTATTATGAAGAGTTTATGAGGGTATGATCAGCGTGGATTTTAGAGATTATGATACACTTACAGAGCGAGCGGCTGAGCGGACAAACAACCAAAAAACAACATAATAAACATTATTACTGTATACCCTTGTTTTCTGTTTCTTTCTGGTGTAATGTGATATGATGGTGGTATTTTGAATGGTGAGACTTTCGTAGATATCATAAAGCGTTATTCATAGCCTCTGCTTCTCGTCCCTTGTACGCCAGCCAACGATCGATGAGCTCCTTATTCTCGGTCTTCAGTTTTTTAATGGTCTGTTCAGACATATTGAGTTGTAAGTTAAGCGATAGTACTTCATCCTGTACCTCCTATAATGAAATATTAGCACCCCACCTTTCCCATCCACCCCCTCCATCCACTCATCAAAATAGAGTAGACGACTTACATCCAACAACCTAGCCTTCCCCCTCAACTCCTCATCTCGATCCCTCACCTTCTGACTCAACACATTCCTCTCCCGCGTGACCGTCTCCAACGCCTTGCTGTCGGATTTACTCTGCGTCTGTACCTTTGCCAACGCTGCTTCTGCGTTTTTCAACCGCGTTTGAAGGGTTGTATTGCTGAGTAAGGCTTGTGCTAGATCGGACTTGAGTTGCACGGCTGAGGGGTCGGTGGTGGGTGAATCTGATCCAGTTCGTTTGGAGGGCGGGAGTGGTTTGAGAGCTGAGTTTGAGGTGGAGGGGGAGGGAGTTGGTTGGGAAGCGGCGGTTGCGGCTTTTTCGGCTTCTAGAGCGCTGGTACGGGCGAGGAGGTCGGTGACTGGGTGTGGTTAGTTGGATTGGGTTGAGGGAGGGGATGGAGAGATGGGAATGAGGGGCAGAGGAAGGTTTACAGGCGTTGATGAGGGAATTATCGATCCGGGCGTAGGAGGCTTTTTGTCGTTCGTCGCGGTCGTGGAGGGATTGGGTGTATTCGGTGCGCCAGGATGTAGATGCCATTATTATTTTCCTGTTCTATATTTTTCGTTAGGAAGGGAAGTGGAAGTGATGCAAGCACCAAATCATGACATGGTGGAGGGGAGAAGGCTGAATCAGATGTTGGATTGTACCAGGAAATGCAAGCGGCAAGGCTGTGAGTCGTCAGTGGAGTAACTGGAGTTGGAGGGCAGTAGCGGAGCCGAGGATTGGCCGCGCTTAGAGCTTCAGGTGGCTGCTGCAGGTGCTTGGACTTGGGCTTCTTGAAGCTTGACCGTAGTGTACCATACAAGTCTCCAACCTCGCAACCTCAACACAAAATCTTACGACTGGAGAATACACGAACGTCTGTGCCACCTAACGATCTTCTTACGAATTTGTTACACGCTTCGTTACGTGCGAATACGATCTCTACGGAAGGAATAGGCGGTTGAGGACCGGACGTCGTTGATTACATCGTTCTTTCGTGATCGCGAGCTCTTACCCGGTTTCTCGACGAGATATTCTCCACCTCCGGGATCATGGCGTCTAGAAAAAAGGTGCTCTTGAAGGTTCGTCACATATACGAGGGTTGGAAGAGAGGGATGTGTGCTGATGGGTGATAGGTCATCATCTTGGGTGATAGCGGTGTTGGGAAGACTAGTTTGATGAATCAATATGTATGTTACGGCACGATCTTTCAAGAACCCCCGATACTTTTCATACGATGCATACGCATGTGCAGCGCAGGACAGAGGACTGATTAGAGGATAGGTCAACAAGAAGTTCAGCGCAAGTTACAAGGCTACCATCGGCGCGGATTTCCTGACGAAGGAGGTGTTGGTTGATGATCGTTTGGTGACTATGCAGGTACGATCACCCATAACATTCTGGCTGAAGGGCCTTAACTGATCATTGGTTTTTTTAGTTATGGGATACCGCCGGCCAGGAAAGATTTCAGTCTTTAGGTGTCGCTTTCTATCGTGGTGCCGACTGCTGTGTACTTGTATATGATGTCAACAACTCAAAGAGTTTCGATACACTTGATAGTTGGAGAGATGAGTTCCTGATTCAGGCATCACCCAGGGATCCGGATAATTTCCCTTTCGTGAGTCTGAATCACGAGGGCGGGGATGGTACATTGCTGATGGCTTGTAGGTCGTACTTGGGAATAAGATTGATGTGGAAGAGAATAAGAGAGTGGTATGTTATGCATTTTGCTGTTAGTAGAAGACATGTTGCTAATGTGAATTATAGATTTCCGGAAAACGAGCTTTGACATTTTGCCAGTCGAAGGGTGATATTCCTTACTTTGAGACGAGCGCAAAGGAGGCTATTAACGTGGAGCAAGCATTTGAGAGTATGAAATCCGCTATTGACTCCTCTCAACTTGGACGGAAACTAACATATTAAATAGCTATCGCAAGACACGCTCTCGCCCAAGAAGAATCCGAAGAATTCAGTGGGGATTTCTCGGATCCAATCAACATCCACATTGAGAACGACCGGGACGGATGTGCATGCTAGAAACGAGATGAATGAACCATCCTGGGCGGCTGTCTCTTTGTTGTTTTCTCGAGGATGAATCGTTGGGTTATATTGACATACTCATCCTCTTTTTTTTTTTCTCCCTATATTCCGGCATCGTTTCTTCCAATATCGGTTGTGTAGAAGAACGAGCGCTGTTTGGGGACGTGTATGTACATATGGATTAATCATGGCGCTGTTGGCGTCTTACTCTCTTTGTTTTATGTCCTCGTGTCTTTTTTTCATTTGGCTTTGCGTGTTGTGATGAGGTGTGGGTGTTCGTGTTATGGTTCGGGTATGATGTGGATGTCTGGATTCTGGTGTGGTTTCAGTTTCTGATGTTCGGATGAGGAACGACCTTGGAAGACCGATGTGTATCATACCGGACTTCTGATTGAACCCGTGTACTGGGTAATAATTCTCGTATCCTAGATGGCCATTTATCTATATAGTATTTTACTTGGGCACACCAGAGTACTAAAAGCAAAAAAAGTGATTGTGGTCTTCAATAATAGGCCGGAATCCTACTGTAACTCAGCATCCCGGTGATTCTTGGCAACCCTGGGACCCACCAGCATGACATACACAGACGCGACGACAAACTACCAACAAGGCTAAGTACTTGGTAACTCTAACTTATTCTAGGACGAACCAAGAAAGACAAGCAGAGGAAACCTCGGATATTTCTGTCGCTACTAAACGGCTCACGCCATCACCAACACCAACTCTCAACTATCCATGACTAAAGGACTTCTGTGTCCGATCCTGCATCCTCCATGACCGTTGGCCCCTGAAGCCAGCATTAGCATAAGCGGCGCATCTGCAACATCCGAACTCTCGAGGCCAGCTAGGCCCAACACCATTCTTTCACCGCGAACACGATGAGCGCTCAGGAACCGCCTGTTCCGCCGGCTGTTGCGGAATCTTTCAATTTGGGTACGGAGGGGAGGTTAGATGTGCGGAATGAACAGCCGCAGCGTAGATCGATGTCCTCGACGGCGCGTTCGTCGTTGAAACTGAGGAGTAGAGGGGGGTTTAAGAAGAGTATGGGTTTGGAGAATGTGGCGAGGAGGACGTTGGGTATTTCGCTTTTGCTTGCGACGGTGTTTTTGTGGACTAGTTCGAATTTTCTGGCTTCTGTAAGTCCAAGTCCTTTTCCAGTTCCGAGGGATGGGGAGGGAATGGGGATGGTGGGTACATCGGATGTGAATGAATGAATACTGATGAAAGGCATATGCATAGTACATTTTCGCGGATGATTCGTATTCTAAACCGTTTTTTGTCACGTACATAAATACCTCTTTCTTTGCCATATCTCTGGTCCCGATTATGTGGCGGATAATACGGCGAGATGGGATGGCGCACTTGAAGTCCTCGACGATTGACTACTGGCATGGAAGAGGGGGGCATGCATACGAAGGGGTAGCAACCAAGACCGGGAATGGGGATGAGGAAGCAGAAGATCCCATGTCCGCCTCGGAAACTCGACTACTAGTCGACTCAGAAGACGCCAATGGACCAGCTTTAAGCATGTCCGGAGATCCTATACCACCAGAAGAGGCACAACTAAACGTCCCCGAAACGGCACGACTGAGTTTGGAATTTGCTTTCCTCTGGTTCATAGCAAATTACCTTGTCGCAGCATGTCTAGAATACACCAGCGTAGCCTCCTCCACAATCCTCAACTCTATGAGCAGCATCTGGACGCTCATCTTCGGCGCCATGTTCCGCGTCGAAGCATTCTCCTACAAGAAACTGATAGGGGTTCTCGCCTCCCTTACAGGAATCATACTAATCTCCTCCGTGGACCTAAGCGGGGAAAACAACGACGAGAACCGCGGGAATTTCCCACATAAAACCAAGAACCAGATCGCAATTGGGGATGCGATGGCATTTGGGAGCGCGATCATGTATGGTGTTTATGCGATTGTCATGAAGAAACGAATTGGCAATGAGGATCGAGTCAACATGCCTCTATTTTTTGGACTGGTGGGCTTATTTAATTGCTTGCTGCTTTGGCCGGGATTCTTTATCCTGCATTTTACTGGCGTGGAGGAGTGGGAGATGCCACCTACGGGGAAGATCTGGCTTGTTGTTTTGGTAATTTCTCCCTCTCATACCCCTACCATTTTCTTCATACCCTCACCTATTTCCCTCATACCACCCCCCCAACAATCCAAAAACTCCTCAAAAGACTAACCCGATTCCAAGGCCAACTCCCTCTCCTCCTTCGTCAGCGACTACTGCTGGGCCTACGCGATGCTCCTCACCACCCCCCTCGTCGTCGCGGTCGGTCTCTCAATGACCATCCCGCTCTCCCTCATCGGACAGATGATCCTTAGTAAACAGTATTCGAGCGCCCTCTACTGGGTCGGGGCCGGCATCGTGCTGCTTAGTTTCTTGTTTGTGAACCATGAGAGTAAGGATGAGGAGGAGGAGGGGGCGGGAGCGGGGAGAACTAGAGATGCTGGGGAGGGTGTGTGATTTTTGCGTCTGATAGAGGGAAGATAGGTATAGGTAGATGGGGAGAGGGGGGAAGGGGACAGGGGAAGGAGGGGAGGTTAGAAAGAAAGAAAGTTGACGATGATTGGTATAAATCCATGCATTTTTGGGATTTCAAGGGACTTAATCTTTTTCGGGAGCTTTGTTTGTTGTATAGATTGGATGGCGTATGGGTTTTATGGCATGACATGGGATGCAATGGATGGCCCTAGGAGTTTTTTTTGTTTTGTGGCAAAAATCAAATTCCTTCTACTGCTTGCTACTTTTGTCGTGGAAACTTGATGGGTTTTGTTGGTTGTGATGAGTGATTAGAGTGACACTCTTTTTCTTTTTATCCTTCTCATCTTGGGGCTTTTTAGGGGTTTTATGGTAAGGAAGGAAGTGAAGGTGGAGTAGGGAGAGGGTTAGGTAGAGCTGGGTTGGGTCTTCTCTTATATTTAGAGGAGGGAGGTTCGATCATTGATTCCCTCCCTCTTTTTTTTTTGTTTTTTGAAATGAAGATTCTCTTTTTTTTTAGGTGGGTCGGATGGAAGAGGGGGGGGAAGAGATTGAGAGAGAGGGAGACATTGAGAGGAGGGGTGAGGGGGGGAGAGTGTGTGTGGTGTAATATTTTGGGGGAGAGTCTTGAAGCTTGGGTTTTGATTAGAATCCAATAGCATGGACAGTTTGCTCTAGTAGAAAGGAAAGGAAGAGGGTTAAGGGTTTAGTTGGAAAAGAAGTTGGATTATTTTGTGTCTTTTTTTTTCTTTTTTTTTT
>CAJVRM010000229.1:43053-86329 GCA_911693285.1 Hymenoscyphus albidus | reverse complement strand
TGTATCTCCAATCCTGTTTCTCATCTACATTCGCGACCTTTTCAAGTCTACTACAATTACATGGATCTCCTACGTCAACGATATTTCCCCTACAACAGCCTCCCGCCACCTCAAAAACAACATTAAAAGACTAAAAGCAGAAGCCACGAAACTCTACAGGCTAGCAAATGAGAACAGCATTGCCTTCGACCTCGATAAAACAGAACTCATACACTGGACCAATTCAAAGGACACAGAAGAATTCACACTCAACCTCCCCAACCACCAAACCGTTCACCCAAAACAATGCATTAAGTGGTTAGGCATCTACTTTGACCCAGCACTATCTTTTAAGCACCACGTCGCTACCAAGGTAGCAAAAGCTAGAGGCGCATTTTTCAGGATGTCAAGGCTAGCAAACAACTCCAAAGGACTCACACCCTTTGCCCTCCGGCAGCTGTACACAGCATGCGTTACAAGTATCGCAGACTATGGGTCAACCATCTGGTGGCGAGGCCAAGCACAATTCACTACTCTACTTCAAAAACTCCAAAACCTTGCAATTAGAAAGATATTAGGGGTTTTCAAAACCACTCCTATCCTCCCAATGGAAGTAGAAAGCGCCCTCCCACCTCCTGAAGTTCGCCTCTCCTCCTCCTTGAGGATGTATGCTTTCCGTCTACTCAAACTCTCACCATCACACCCAGTCAACCACGCTATCGACAAGCTCCTCAATACTCAAGCAACTCCAAGGAAAAAGAAGCCGGCAACTCCTCAACTACAGCGAATCCACCGCTCTATTAGCAACTTATACAACCTTGAAGACCTTGAGCAAATACACCACTTCCACTTCCCTCCATGGGAAAGAGAAACTCCTTACAAGGTTCACATTAGCAAACTTTCAAAAGAAGAGGAAACTAAACTTCACCTTCGTCTACTCCAAAACAACTCAGATAACAGCATTTTCATCTACACAGATGCATCCTCTACAACAACAGAAAATAGCCAAGGAATTGGGGTAGGTTTGTCTGTAATCTCACCTCAATCAAACAGAATCCACTACGAAAAGAAAGTCAACATTGGACCAAACAAGCTCGTCTACAACGGTGAAGTTGAAGGGGCCACGCTAGCAGTTGAATACGCTGCCAAGCACGCTAGACCAGGGATCCATTTCCACATCTACTCCGACAACCAGGCAGGTTTACGGAGGCTAAAAACCACATCAGATAACCCAGGGCAAGAGTGCCAAATCAGAGCTATCACAGCTGCCCGGAAGGCAGTTAGCAAGGGAGCTACTACCACAATTCACTGGGTACCAGGTCACACCGACATTCCAGGAAATGAGAAAGCAGACAAGCTTGCAAAAGCCGCCACCACAATCCAACCATCCACTCAACTCACTAGCTTTGCTATGCTAGGAGTCAAGATCAGGCAGACCCAGAACAAAGAATGGCGTCAAAAGCTTACTACACCCCCCCGGCACACAGAACCATCAACTAACCAACACTCGTATCGAAGGGAATTCCCATGGAAGATTCTGTCGAAACCTTGCGTCCCCCAAGGAACAAAAAGAGAGATAGCCAGCGCCTTTTATCAGCTTAAGCTAGGCCATGGATACTTCAAATCATACCTACACAAGCTCGGCCACACTACCAACAACCGCTGTAGATGTGGAAGACAAGAGACTCCCACTCACCTCCTTCTTAGCTGTCCAGAAACTGGGGATGCTAGGAAAGTACTAAAGCGCAACCTCCTCAAGCATCATATTCGAGAGTTCACCATGAAATCCCTCCTTCACACCGCCAAAGGAGTCGAGGCCACACTTGACTTTATTCGAACCACCAAAATCGCCACTAGAATATGGCACACACAACGCGCAACTGAGGATTAGAACGAAGATGAGGACGAGGAAGACGAGAACGAGGAAGTGTAGCGTACAGGGCGTGAAACGAGGGGGCATACTACAACATAACAACTTTTCTTTTGTCATAACCAGAAGCCTAGCTGCTTCCAACAACCCAAGAACTGTAATGACCATAAACCCCTTCTCAAACATGTATTTAGTACAGCTTTACTCATCTGTTGGAGGGAAACCCCCAGCCGTGCTACTATAGTCTCAGACTCACACAGCACGTTAAAAGGAATAATAATAATAATAATAATCATGGAAAGCAACATGAATTAATTCTACCACCACCATAATAAGAATTGCTAATACTTATAAGGATTAGTAATTCGAGCATTGCGTATAATTTCATTAACTCAGATTGTAATAGAAAGTTGAGCATATAAAGTTATCAAGGACCAAAGTTAGGTAAAGTGTAAGAGTGTACGTTTTACACCAAAAATAGACGAAAATCCACCTAAAAATCACACTACCCGAATTGAATCAATACTATAACACCAAATTTAATTTTAGGCTTTGCGCATTGAATCCAAAGATTTAAAAAGATCGAATTTATCCAAGTCTTTAGTTACAGACAAAAGTATCGAGTTGGGACTGATTTATATGTTGTCGCAAAGTAGGCAAAAATGCTGTTTTTGGTGAGGTTTCACAAGCCGCCGAGTATAAGTGGGCACTGACTGTAGGTATATAAACAACACCTCAGGCGAAGTGTTAGAATATTTCAGGAGAATTGTTCTATACACTTAAATCTACTACGACTTATCAGGCCCTCTCACTGAAATGTCTGGAGATCTTTTGAAAACTTAGAAATATGGAGATTGAAAAAAAGGAGAGGGGGAGGGGGCGGCGATATTTAACACATTGTGATGATAAGCTTGTTAGAGGCAAAAGGTACCGCCTTGAGATGGTAGTGAAATACCCTCAGAAGCTTGGGCTAGGGGACCTTAAACTCTACTTGTCCATAGGAGAGATAGGAGAGATGATACGGTCACATGACGCATACGTATGTCCTGGACCTCGCATTTCTGGCGGCATCTACTTCAGGTCTTGGTACTCAATAATACTATAACCTAAGTAGTGCGAAGCAAGTCGGACCAAGCCCCGTAGCGTGCTGAGGCACTATTCCGGCTAGTCTGACCTTTCAAATGGAAATCGTAAACGTATAATTCGAAATGTAAGACATAGACGAGGTCCAAGAGATAGTAATCCCATCTTCGAAATTAGTATATTTGGCGGTGTATTAATTCCGCGACTATGGCCACTTAGGATAACCGAAATTCATACATGTATATAAATCCTTAACTGATAATGACTTTTAATGTATATAGTTTTAACACAAAGAGCTTGTTACCATTGCTGTGAATAAAATTAATTTACTTATTACACTAGAAGGTTCAGGAGGAGGCAAACTTACCTATGTCCTTTTCACCGTACCATGACTTTACTGGAAACATATTTCATGGGCGAGATAGTTAATAAATGACAATGCATTTGGTCTGCTCTATCTATTTATTCGGAAAACTCGAGTTGTAAACGTCGCCTAAAATGATGAGGGACAACTTCCTGCAGAGTTGTTTATTGAAATATTAGGAGCATCCCTCGTGAACTTCTCCATCGCATTAACTAATTCTCAACATTATACCGAGGACCGCGATCCAAAGCTTGACCACCTATTGCTTTAATGCTCGATACTTCATAGCCAAAATTCCCTTGTTCTTTGTGGACAGACGGAAAGAATAGGATTCGGTAGTCGTTAGGTAAACGCGCCGGCAACATGATGGTATATTTTCTGTTGGAACATGTCTGACCAGCATATTTTTGCACAACAAATGGAAGCAGTGGGTAAGATAAATTTCTGATCTGTCGTTTCCATTCCTCTTCGCCAAATATAGGAGGTATAAAGATAAGTTCAACTCGGCCGTGACGTTCCCAGTGTAGATCATAAAGTCGATTACATGTCATTCCTAACATGAGAGAAATTGGCGCGCGCAATGTTTCGTGAGAGCTTCCATCCTTTTCAAGTTCGTCGAAAATGATATAGAGAAGGTCATTTGGTAGTTTCAGGAGGGGGGTCGTTGTTGAAAAGCCTTCTCTGCATTAGTTCTCAACCTACTTGAGAGGACCTGCGGTTGGAGACCTACCATTATTAATGGGAGTAAGAAAAGATGATTTTGCGCCAGTGCTCTAATCTTTTCCACCTCCTTGTTTTCTTTCAGTTGTTGAAGGGAATGTGTGGTACTTTGCCGAATGGTTCTCTGTTGTGCCATCCACATACAAATGACTCCCAGGTTTGGCAGTCTCGCCAAATCGCCGTTGTGTGCGAACTTCCAAGGTTGTATGTCCAGTCATGGTGCTGTGAGATTATGGTTGTGTGATTGTTTGGCAGGTTGAAGGATGACATCTGAATCTGGTGTTGTTTGGTTGTTACTACTCTACCAACAGAAGAAAGAAAAGGGTTCAGAAGAATCAGCAATGGCAAAGTTCTATTTGCATTGAAAGGTGCGCCACAATGCCTACTTTATTTCCCCAATTCAGCTCTTGACAAAACTTCGACGGCATATACTTCACTCTCTTGGTATCGTTATTAGGGTGAATGAGGCAAGGAATCTCTAACCCTACTTTTCCCTCATCGTGGCATTTTTAAGTGGAGCTGTGGTTGTGTGTAAGTTAATTGAATTAACTATTCATTCATACTACTGAGTAAAAAAGAACTTAATGAAAGTTTCATTCAAGGTACCAGAAGTAGAAATATCTAGTAGCTATTCACTAGAGATAACTTAATCATTAAGTAACTGACAATATTAGCTTCACGCCCGATAAGTTTGTCAGTATCTTTCCACATATGTAGCATTCAATACAAAGTCAAATATCTACATACTTCCTTCGAGATAGACAGATAAAGAGCATCATCAATATAGACTTTGGCTATTTTAAGCTTTCAAGCCCAAATACAATAAATCTCCACTATGAGAGTACCGTTTTCTTGTTTATACTCCGTGAGAATTCAAACCTCGTTGATACAGTAGTTTAGTGAATGTTCTATGGCATAGTGGTGAAATTGTGATTTACAGAGGGAGGGCCACTGGCAGGGATATACCGTGGCTAACAAAGGCTAGCCTAGCTAGCCTCTAACTTTTATAATTAGTCCCCCGTCAGCGCTTCTACCACGGTAATATGAAAAGATAATACAACACTGCTACAGCATTTACGTGCAAAGGTCGTACACATAGGTCTCTTCATTCTGTATACTTCAGCCACCTTCCAATTATTCCAGTGTCTTGTTACCAATAAGAAATCCTAAGACATTCTGCCCCATTACGATAAAGAAACATTCCAAGGACCAACATTTGAACTCCGTCAATAGAGTTGTGAGGTAATCACAAGCAAAGAAATCAATCATGAGACCGACATTGATTAGTCGGATTCCATCACACGAAGTCCGAGATAAAGTGGAAGCTTTGAAACGTGAAATGTCAAAGGGTAAGAAAAACCTTTCTTATCTCTCTCACTCTCACCTCAAAACTAAGTTTCCCAGAAGAATCTATTCATTCCGCCAAATGCTCTTTTTTAGAAGCTCCCATTGATATTATCTTAATGATTCTCAGCTACCTCAACAGTCATGATTCAGCAATGCTTGGCCTTACACATTCCTGCTTGTACGACATTTTCTGGGAGAGAAACGGAGAACGACCACTACATTTGGCCCAAAACTTCACGGAGAGAGGTTTGCGGGTCGCCCAGAGAGGAAAAAAGCTTAGAGTCCAAACGGGCAATACCCGCGCTGACGGACATTACGGCTCGCTCCTCGCTAAGTGGGCTTATCCTTTAGAGCCATATTTTCATCAAAAGCCATTAATCTATCCAAAGCAACAACAAACTGAGGATGAGATACGCCAAGCACGGAAAAAACGAGAGCCAAATATTCGTTTTATACACCCAGAAAGATATGGGGAAATTGATAAGAACCCCGAGAAACAGGGACAGTATGTACCATTGTCAGAATTCCCAGACTATTTCTTCAGTTTGTAAGACGCACTAGCGTATTGGGGGGATGTGGGTAGGGCCGTAATTGGACTCGAGAATCGGTGGTTATCTTTTGAGTAGTTAAGGCAGTGGAGGGATCTTCAGACTTTTCTCTTGCTAATTCGGGAACAACTTTGCAATGTACATACTAGAGGTTCATGGAGAAATACTTCTTGCAAACTTGTGCACTTTTTTATCGTGAACTAGCTCTATGAATCTATGGACCGATTTGAGTCCCAACACCAGAGTCAAAAATGTAAGACAGTTGGGCGAAACTCTAATCTCGGAAAAACTTACCTCCACTATCGACAATCATGAATAGTTGAATGCATGAAGACGGATCGTGGTACCCGAAGAGATTGCTGGCTATAATACCCTATTCTTCCAGCACATTTGCCGCGTATTAATCCATCTGTTACCAGCCAGGGAAACTCCGTAACAGAGCAGCCTTTCCGATTGGGATACCAATACAGGGCAAGATAAATCAATATGGTTAAAATATTCAGATTTTGATTGTGTACTGACAAGGAATTTGGTAAGACTATATTATTCCGAACGCGTTAGCACTCTATTTCCCACTTCTCGTAATTTTCAACTTTTCGATTCAACGTGCTTCTGAAAGTTGTTACTTTACTCCTGGCGTTTGCCGCTGCAAGAATCAATGGGGCAATTATACCAGATGCTGACGAGCTCGCGAAACGACAACATGCCACCGCAGCAATGATGCGATTTGAATGCTCTCAGCTCGTGATCGATCGAGTTGATCCTCTAGTGCAACCAAACATAGCACCATCGGCACATCTAAATCAGATAGTGGGCGGTAATTCATTCAATGCAAATATGACTCCCGTGGAGTACGACCCTTCGAAGTTATCGACTTATAATTCTTGCACCTATTCTGAAGACTTTTCGAATTACTGGACCGCTTCGTTGTACTTCCGTGCTAAGAATGGAACATTCAAGCGGGTTCCTCAAATGACGAACTTGGGGTTGAGGGGCAAAAATGGAGGGATTACTGTCTACTATATTCCTCCATACGATGGCAAGACAAAGGTTACAGCATTTCCGCCTGTAGGTGACGTCGATATCCCAGTTACTTCGCGTTTTAAATGTCATCCACAAAGCTAACTTTTCTTGAGGGTTTCCGTATGATTGTTGGCGACCCAATGCATCGATCGTCCAAAGACATGCAGAAACAACTTTGCTACCGTTGCGAGGAAAACATCGCACAGGATCCGTTTGGCGGAGCCCCATGCACAGGTAACGACACGCAGGCTCTTCCTGTAACGCAGTGTCATGGAGGAATTCGGGCTACCATTACTTTCCGAACGTGAGTTGTTCTCCTAAATTGTCATGATACGGTCTATATCGTGGCATACCACTGAGACTAGGTTCTAGATGCTGGAATGGAAAGGATACAGATAGCCCAGATCACAAATCTCATGTCGCATATCCCTCATCTGGATCCTTCGAGAGCACCGGACCCTGTCCGTCATCTCACCCAGTCAGACTTCCACAAGTCATGTATGAGATTGTGTGGGATACTCGAGAATTCAATGACGCAAGTTTGTGGCCATCGGATGGTTCTAACCCACTAGTCTATAGTATGGGTGACGCGTGAGTATTCTCCAGATATTATTTTGCAACTTTCAAAGTGCTAATATCTCGCAGAACTGGCTATGGATGGCATGGAGATTATCTCTTCGGTTGGAAAGATGGTGTCTTACAAAAAGCTCTCGATGCACGTTGCACTGGGGATGTATGTACCGTACTTCAGACGCAATCCGCAGAGGAGGCAAACAAATGTATGGAGCAGCAGGAAGTTTTGGAGCCAGTCGAAGGATGTAAGTTTTCATCTACTATTCTTCTATACTGAAGTTGTTCGTCGTTGTCGTACTAACCTATCCTTCTCAGGGTTGACGGAACTGCCAGGAAATATGCCTGTGACAAGTCGGTGATCTAAGGGGTTTTTCGTTCGTTGGATTATCCATACGTGTTTATTCTCTGATCTTGTCGCGTGGAAAAGATTTCACACATCCAAATACTCTCATGGCATTTAATGTTAAGTTTTGTAAGCGAAACGAAACCAGCTTCGATTGAGATGGCTCCTGTTATTAAGTGACAGATATACCATGTATATATTTACTTGCCACTAAATTACTAACCGAATTATATTGATCTTTCACCGTACGACAAATCTTTTTCGTATACAAACAGAACGACTAACATGCCTACTCTACGAAATCTATCGTCGTACTTGTGCCTGAAATATGTATTTCTTATTCAAGAACAAGCAAAAGACGGGGGGAAAACGTTAACAAGCGTAGCTTACCTCTCACGAGACTTCTTCAAATATAAGAAACAAACAGTTAAAGGAGTTATACTTCTAGATACATGTAAAACTGATCGGAAAGTGCTTTTCGAGCGACGAAAATAAAGAAGTTACCGCAAACAACTGGAAGTTGTTCTTATAACAAAAGCTGAAAAGGGGGTTTGAAGCCTCCAATCCTCCTCCGATATATTTCCGGGGAAGCGATCCCCGCCTTTCTCCGCACTCCCCGTCGCCCCGTTAGAGACCTCATGCCCTCACGCTGCGCCGAGAAAACACACGGCACACACTTCGACCAATTTGAAGACCTCTTCAAGGCTCATCCGTCAAGCTATGCTTGAACAAGAGAATATTGAAACAAGGTGCTCTGAAAATCCGATAAGCTTGACACAAACGGCTTCTAACCTCCGCGGGGCCCTAATACAACCCCTCAGTGTAGTTGATCGTCCACGATCTTCGAACCTGTTAAAAATTGCAATCCTTAACCCAAGACAGATATCTTATGCCACATTTTGTTCATTCCTCCCAGAAATAAGCCCGAGCAAACCACCAAAGATGCAGTGAAAAGGTTAAGCCGCCAACGCCGTTCCACTACTGTACAAAGACACCACAGGAAACTACATCAACACCATCCCCCGAAACGCCAAATGAAAGAGTAGGAGATTGAGTTCCTATATACTCAACGACCAGGAGCTAAGCGTACAAACCCTTCCGTACGCAATTCCAACGGTTCCTCGCGCGGAAGGACATGTTACAACCAATTCCACAGACTTCATTTTATAAGGTTGCTTATTCCCTCATCGTATCTGCCAACTTTAGATATAAGAGCAGGATATGAAATTCTTTTTTGACGTGTGATTGTGTATATTTAAATATACACATTCTGTATAAAATCCGAAGATTCCCAAGTTGTTCGCCACGGAGCCTTCCTTGGGTAAAGCATCATGAAGATTGCATAGAGTTGATCCTTCAAGAGGAGAACACCAGATTTGGTATATATTTGGCTGTATTATAAGGAAGCGCACCTAGGATATTCCAGAATATTAGGGATAGCAAGCTCCGAGGGACGTGGAAACTGTCCAGAGGGGGATGACGGTCAAAGAGGTAACAAGAAAGAAAGGATGTTCTGTAAGATAGGTGGAACTATCTTACTCCACATTCGGAGGACTTCTGGCAGACAATTCAATCGTGTGTGATTGGCACATCACGCCTCAATTCCTAAATTGAAAGGTATTTCTCCTGGAGGTACATGTGAGTTTTCCTTGGGGAGTATGAATTGGTAAAGGAATTGGTAAAGGCTCCCGAGGCATGATCTGAACCCTGGCGGGTAAACAAAAAACTGTCTGCAATCCCTTGGATAGGATGCCTCTGGACTGGATCCTATTTGACTGTTTCAGCCTTGCCTGAGTTCAAGTTCTGTGGTTGGAGGTTGGTCTTCCTGAGGATTGGGATCATGGAACGTCAGAACGTATATTGAAAAATATTTGACCAACGCGCGATCTTCGTGTTCTGTAGGATTTTCAAAATTCTCTCGGGGTGCTGAAAGCAGCAAAAAAGGTCCAACATGACCTGCCAGGATGGATCAACGTAATGGGCCATGAATTTGAGTAGTAGGATTATAGTTTCAATACTCCTTCGATGGCCCCAGTCTGAATGCAGTTTGCGAGTTTAAGCGAAGATCTTACCAAGTGACTGCAATTTGGAGAGACTCGCGACTCATTAGATGGGTGGGTCTGCCGACTCGGACGTTAAGTCACTCGAAACTTCTGAGTTTCCACGTACGGATCCGTTAGTCGTATGTGATCCAAAGGAGATAGAAACAACGGGGTCGTTATTGACATTGAAAACGGCCCCAGCGTGGGCTAATGGATTCCAAGGACCTGGGGGGTTTCCTGTATGGCTAATTGGGCCATAAGATGGAAGCTGACTCTGATTAAAAGATCCAAGGCCCAATTCTGTGTCAAAGTCATGTGTTCCCTGACGAGGATTAGGGCTTCCTATCAAGAAGCTACGAATAACTGGGGCAGTTTGTAGCGTTGAAATTAGCCCAAACCCTGTTGCCAGAGGCCCGTATTCTTCGAGTGGAAGAGGTAAGTTGGATATACCAAAGCCAATTACAAAGATTGAAAGAAGCGTGTACGGCCCGTTGCTGGAAACACAGTTAGCATTGTTCTGTCTAGATGTGAGCGGATCGTCTGTACTCAACGAGGGTTCGCGCTGAAAGACACAGGAATGTTATCATGGAAACTGCCCAGACGCCGATGGAGCTATTAATAGTTAGCCCAGAATCGATGATATACTAACAGTAAAAATTGATGCGAAGCCAAAGAATGAGATGCCCAGATGATACTTGCTAAAGACCGAGAAAGCTGAAACAGGTGTAGATTCGTTCCCCAGTTCACAATTACACTGATCTTTGTTACGTTGAAACGGGGATATCAAGTTGCAATGAGGCATGAAATTGCCCTCAGTGGTTGCAGCTCACTTACACTTTCCAAATGCCTCGAAGACCAAGTGCGGCAGGATAGAATGACGGCAGAACCAGAGAGACTGAAAGCATTATCCCAGCAGACGCAAACTGTAAAGCCTTTCGATGCTTCTTGCAGAGGCTGTGAACGTATTCGAACATAATTTCCACGAGCCGAACCATGTTGATTCTCTCCCGCAAAGTTTTTCGACTATTTGAGGAGGGTGGGGCTTATTGTTATTCAACTGAAGTGGATGGGATAATCGGGTACGAACGAGGTGTAAATAACCTTTCATGGATCGTTGGTCAATTGTGAGTGCACCACTGGTACTGTAGCTTATGAACTCGACGTGGTAAGAACAAACGAACTCATGCTTGGATCATTGATCATTATATCTCACACAATCTCTTTAGAACGTTGGGCAGCAACACTTCAAGACCAAGATTCTGTATCGGAAAGGCAGACCAACTCACGATGCTGACACTGGACTGGTAGTACGCTGAATTAGGTGGCGTATGCAATAATGAAGTGTTAGGCTCTACTACCCCACACTTTCCCTGATCCACGAAAGTAAGCAACGGTATGGGGTAACGCAAGCGCTACACTTCTTGTAACTCCGAGTATAATCAACTTTTTTGTCTAGTTCTGTTGCCTGGGGAGGTGGTGCAAGGCTTCGCTAAATTATCCAAACTGCGCTCTCTAGTTTCGGTGAGAGAAGGCGTACACCGACCAAAACCGCCTCGCAATATGCCTGCAGATATTTTTCGGCCCAACGCATACATCATGCTCATCAGGCTAGCTTCGCCGTGTGGCTGCTTACAAGCGATCATTGGCCATCGGTGATCATATGTGGCTAGCATGATGTGCAAAGGTTATTATTGTCATGACCCAGAGCCTGGTCTTGAGAAGTACCGTCGCCCTATATCGTTTTGGACATTCTTAGTGAGGCGGTATACCTTGTTATGTTGGGTCATAAAAGGTTCTAATAGACGATCGGTACCGAAGTTTTTTGACATACACATTACTCACCACTCTTATATCTTATACAGCCTACCTGAGGCTAAAGCGCTGTTTTCCTATTTATTTCAAGCGGCTGGTCCGGGTTTTTGATCAAGAATCACATCATTACCTGAAAACTCCTGTTCAGTTCATGAATTCAGCTCAATTACGAGTATCTATGGCTTCCCATGTTTCTGATGCGCGCGTACAAAAACACATAATATCAGACCAGCTTGCAACTTCGTGGGAAGTCCTCCTCGTGGGATTTTGCTCTCTTATTACAACTTCGTATACTCTTCATAATGAGCTTCATGTTGGTAACTTTATGTCTTTTTTGAGAAATGTCCACTAACTACGACAAACAGATCAATACCACCGGAAATTTAGGTTCTCCAGTTCAAGCTTTCGGTTCTGGTTACTTCACCTTCATATTGGATCCATCCCCTGCGGTACTTCTTGGGGCTTGTATCATAGAGGGTTGTGCGATATCCTCGTTTGCATATCGACGTCAGGCGACGGACAAATATCAAGCTCCTATTTTTTTATTGGCCATTTCCGGAGCGACTATAATTGGTATTGCTTGTAACATCAATGCCAATATTATCATGATAGCAGTAATCCCCTGGTCCATCTGGTTTGCCATGATCACGAGTTGCACTGGACATTGGTCAGCTAGTAGACGTTCCACAACCAGCTGTATGAGGGGATGTTCCATTGAAATAGCAGAGAAGGGCCTCATAAATTGATTTTTTTGGGTTTAGGCGATGCCATATCCCCTATACCGTTGCCTTTCCCTGCCCGAAGACTTCACTCCGCTCTGGAATCTGGCTTTGGTTTTGCGCAATTCCCCATTCGCGCGAAGGCTAATTTTGCTTTTCCAGGCCCTCCACCATACTCGACGGAGTTTATTTCAAAAAAGATTTCCTCGTGAAAGAAACCCATTCTTGACCTCAGGGGATCCCCTCTCAAGGTCAGTATCCCGGAGCCCAAGGTACACACGAGGTTCAAAACACCCGGGCGAGATTCTCCGCACACGCAGTATGCATATTATATTGTTATCCCTTTCCTTGAGTGCTCTCAAATACGTTCTTGGTCCGTAAACAAACATTTGGATCTCCGGAAAGACATTCTCTGCCATCATATCCAGAGCCAAAGACCCGATCCATGGTTACCAGGTACATTCATTCTGAAAATTGGAATAACCTCATACAACGTTGCTGTAAATAGGCTTTGATCATGTGTTTTCTTTGGCAATAATGTCCTGTTTCATAAATGGTTCGTAAATGAAGATTTATAAACGTGCATGGATATATTTTCATTCTTTTAAGACTGTCGTTCTGTTCATTCGGTTCATATGGAGGAGGTTTGATGATGGCATCGGCTATTTATTTCAGTGCGACAAAACCGTAGAGACTGTTGAGATGCGCAGGAGAATTGAACTTGATTTCGTTTTTCAGAGTTGGCTGCAGGATTCAGTATCAGGTGGTTGACCAATCTCATATTTCGCTTTCTTGCAGTGCTATCTTTTCCTGTGATATCCGATTGAATCTTATTTAACGCCGTTGAGAACCTTTCCTGCCAAGATGTATAAGCCCCATCATACAAGTAATAAGAATGTAGAGGATCTAAAACTGTCAACAAATTTCCCCCCGAAAGAATAGGATCTCCAGTCGCTTAGGCGAGGCAACTCGGAGCCCGGAGGCGTACAACCAAGGAAATAAACACCATTTTCAAAGGATGGACGTTAAGACAGAGAACCTAACGTACCTCCGTCCCCCCTCCTCTCCAACCTTTCAACTACGCGTAAATTTTACGAGCAAGATTTGCGGTCGATTATGAATTTGCTGTCGGATCTCGAAAGTTCGTTCGCGTTCAGAGAAAAGAGACTCTGGGAAGAGGGAATGGCTCATCGTTTTTGGGCGGTATCCATACTACCATTCTGCTGTTTTTCGATGTCCAATTTACGCCGTCAGGAGGAAAAGGGAATTTCTGTAGGATATCATTGTCTTCCCACTCAACTATGGAGGTAGCTTTGAACCTCTTTATCTATGCCATTCCTGCCGGGTAGACGTGTCTTCTTCTAACGTTTCTGGAAAGATGGAGCCTAGTGGTATTTTTTACAAGCAAGAACTCAGCAGGAGGATCTTTTGGTGATGAACTTCTTGTTTCAATCTTCTCCCAAAAGTCTTCCCTCGCAATCTAGGATAAATAGTCTGTGGCCAGAGTCTCGATTGAAATCTTGCTAAAATGATTCTTTTCCTCACCAGTTTTCAGCGGCCTTCTCAGGAGCAGGATCCTCACACAAACCTGCTCGTTATACCCCATGGTGCTTGGATTGATACCTACGAATGCCATGCCCGGTAGCCCGTATAATCTGAATAGTCAAGGACTTTCATCTAGTCCGGGCAATTACTCTCGCTCACTCTAGCATCAAGATTAACGGATATTATGGCTACGCAGCCAGAAAGTTTTCCTTCATTTCAGCACATCATCGGTGCTTGATGGTTTTCTAGCTGAAACTAATTCATGGCGAGTAGAGGCGATACCATAAGTTTTTTCATGTGTTACCAAGCTCCTGACCTCATATGGAAGCCTAAACTCTGCAACTTCCATTCTTGCTGTGAATTGCGCCAAGTTTTCATTGGATTCAAAAAGGCCTTATATATTACCCTATAGATCTTGGAAAGAATCCCAGAGCCGCCATTTTAGCCTTGTCTATGCTGGAGAAACAAGAAACAGGCAATGATTTGCGTGCTTCGACCCAATCACAGTACACCGTAGCCCTATTACATTCGAAGATTTCTTTCATCTAAAGCTGGGAATACGACACTTATTTGTACAACTCTCTTTTTGCCCAATTCATTCTTACTCATAGCTTGGCGACACAGTGTTCCTTAGTTTCACTTAATCACTTCTAAACTTGTAAAGTCTCATTATTAAGATGTTCACGCGCTCACAAATTGGGTACTCCAGTTAAATCGATATGGGGCTTTGAATCCCAAAACACCTATATTTAAAGAAGTCTGCTCCGCCTACACAGAACACGTAACAAGCGACGAGATGTCAGCTCAGAGAACTCAAACTCTTGGTCTACACGGTATGCTTGAGGTTTCGAGTCTTACTTCCTTGATCCTACTCCGCCCCTAGAATCCTCTCGGACAATATTGAAGGGGTATAAAGGCTCCTCCGTATGGGAAACATAACAGACAACAATGAAAAACCACATCTGTGAAGGGATATTGGGTTCTAGAAGAGTCCATAAACACATAAAACATAGCGAGACACCAAAGTCCAAACGACTATGTGGATTTTCCATTCGTGACTTCGCGGAGAGTAGCGACATCATATGGACTAGAAATGACGTTGCGAAATTTTGCCGTCGAACGGACAATTGCTGTCGAATGCCGGAGAAACTTTCGCTTGATTATTGGGGGGTGGTCATTTTCGTTGAGCCACAAATCTCTGGCTAGCTAAGTTACTGGTCAAACTGGCCATTTACTTCAGGAGATCAAAAAACATATCAACCCATTAGACGAGAACAAATTTTATTGGGAACTTTGTCTTCGTGATTGATGTGTACTTCAAGAGTCAAGGATTGATGAGGTATATATATACAGTATATGTGTGTGTGTGTGGGTGTATGTCTTTCCTCTCAGTATTTGGGACATGTAGTATTATAATTATAGATCAACTCTAGTGATATATTCTTTTTCCTGTCTCCCGAGTAAATCCGTATTACAAAACTATATATTCATCCAATGACCGTCTAATACTTCGGCTATCAACTTAGATGACGTATATATTTGACCTTCGATACGTAAATCTACAGGTTCAGACAGCTTGTTTCTGTTTGAAGTGCTCAACTAGAGCAAGAATACACAGTACCCTGTGTCCAAATCCCACCAAAAATAATAAGTGGACAGAAATATCACTGAAACGTGACTTAAACCAAAGAGACATATAAGTAGAACAACTCCTGCCTTTTTTCACCACCTGAATCACAGTGTAGTCGGCACACTACCGGGTCCATTGTGGTCACTCCTTCACCGCTGCTGCAAAGCGATGATTCCCCGTTCTAGCTTTGCCGAAACCTTGAGCAGTCGAACCCGCAAGCACGTTGCTTCTTCTTCCGTTAACTTCATGCTAGCTGACCTGCGTTGAACTTGAGAACCTAGAATCTTACTGTCGAATGTTAGTTTGCTGTCGAATCAGATTTGCGCGATCTTCTTACCTTTGATGAAGAAAGTCTTTGAAAGCAAATATGTTACTATCTCCTATACCGCCCCGGCGTAACTCGAAAGTGGGTTAAGGACGTGCTAACCTAGGTAGAAAAACAATATATAGATTTGTACTAAGACTTACGACGTCTTCTAATACAAATAATAGCCTAAGCTATATATGTTCATCGCCTAACCCTAATTAAGATTTAGTATAACTTATAAGTTAGTTATATATTATATAAAGAGAAGTGATTCTATTTCAATAAATAAATAGACATATTAGAAATATATAGTCACGTTCTAGTCCTGTGACTATACATCTCCTACCTGAAAATCAGTACAATTGATAGCTTAGCACTGCTAAGGTGTTAGAATTGACCTGATTTTATGCGTTAAAACAATTCTACGCGAGGGTGCTTAATCCTGGTTAAGAGTTACGCGGGGCGGTGCAGGAGATAAAGGTTTTCAAGGTTGATTTTTGAGAGAAAAGTCATGTTTGAGGGCAAAGATGTGTATGAAATTTAAAGCAGCAGGCCACATATGTAGGGTCAGGATTGTTTCGTGATATCCTATTAATTGCTTCTAGTTCTATTTATAATAACACTTGAGACTCTCCGCTTTCCTGCGGAGCTTGTTGCTCTACCATATAGTAGTACCTTGAGTAAACTATGTTGATTGTTTTGTATAGCGGGTAACAGAAGTACAGTATATTCGTGCTCTTTATTGTATATTGTCTTATGTCCCTACTCTTGTTTTTGATGATTCTTTCCAAATGTATTGAAAATATCACAGCTTTTAACTTATTTCTTTGTCCTGTATGATATATTCTTCTCAGCCTTCCACAGAACTCATCACACCCTCTGGCTTCACCAGCTTCAGAGATAACCAAATATAAGAGACCAGTTTCTCTCCCTCTCGCCCCTCCGGTATGCCCCCCCTGGGAACATGCCATAAGTCGAAAAGTAAATCTATATAAGCCACTAGAGGCCCGATTACTGAATCTTACCCCTAAGTTGCTCCGGAAGATGAATGAAAACTCGGTTGATGGAGTAGCATCTTTTCTTTTCAGCACGACTTCACAGAAGCTCACGGTATGGGTATGTACCAAACAAGTTACTCTTTCACCTCCAGAATATGATATGAGCGAGAAATATTACCTGGACCAACTTCTGAACAACCTCCACCACTTGCTTTCGAAAGTTTTCTTGCTGTCGAAGAATCACCATTTCTTGAGAAAGTGGCGGAGTGTTTTGTGGGTTTTTAGGTTGATTGTTCGGTTATTTCTTCTAAGCGTATATATAAGTAAAGTGATGAAGAATGATTTGTACTATATAATGTATGGTAATAGACGTGTAGTTCAGGAAATGCGGAGGTTCTCGCTCAGGCAAGGCTGCATCGCTGTTCAATGCTTCGCTCTCTGAAAATGCATTTATGCTTTCGTAATTGCTTCCTCGTAAGCATTAGGCTTATTGTATACAGCATGATTTAGTATAGAACCATAACTTAGGCTTGGTATTCTTACTCGAAATCTCTCGAGTCTAATCCAAATACCGTGACTGTCCAGCAGATCTCTAAATCTACTCTGCGTCTTTCATTCATGGCCTCATGTAAAGGAATCATTCCAGCCTAACACCCCAACCGCTGTACCCAAGCTATAACTATAAAAGCTTTCTTCAGAAAGCCAAAGACTTTCATTAAGTTAGTTTGAGCGGAACGGAGAATGATGTATGTGCCTCCACATGTAGAATCACATGGTTAGATAGACCTAAAAGTACTGAGAGAAACGCTTTCAGAACGAGGGAAGCTGTGGTAATTAGATGCAAACTTAGTGAGTTTACCTACCAATAAAGGGCAAGGAAAACAGATAGTTTATGTACCTCAAGATGTCACAAGTATGGAATCTCTACCTCTTAAACTAATATCTCCAACCTTGTTGCAAGATTCTACCCATAAACCGAATAACTGAAACATTTCAACCTCAAATAAAACACCTTCCACCCAAACACTTCTCTTTCAGAGTCTCACTGCCTTTGCATAGCTGGTAGAACAATATGTGACGGTAATACTCTCGATTCCTTCTTATATAACCACGGTTCCCTGATACAGGTCTGTTGTGCTGGGTCTACTTTCTCTTTTGCTCCACTTCCTTATTTGATCCACTTATAGCTCTGCTGCCTAAATGCTTCATGTCTGCCTAAACCTTACACTCTTTATATAAACACCTTAGATAGCTACCTTTTACAATGCAATCAATTCTCCATGACCTTCAGTACCCAATACCCTTTCAACCCAATAAGGTCCTACTCCCATCTTTACAATCTTCCTTAATCCCTTCTCTACCCCCCAACTTACTTACGCCTGAAATGGAGATTTTAGTTCACCGTCGAAATTCTACTTACTGTCGATTCCCTTGAATCCACACGAATAAACATGTATACTATTGACTCAGACAAATGAAACAACACCACCGCCAGACTCGTTATGATGTGACCGTATGTCAAGATCAACTTCAACCCATGATTTTTTGTTTAACTGCGGCTCACCACGAAGAACATGTTACTGCCCGTTGAAGTTATTTGCGTATGCCGAAGCTAACGCCTCTAGCACCTTTGCACTTTTAAGGGGGAAGATGTGAACAATACGGGTCTACTTTGGTAGTATCTTCTTCGTTCCAGTTGTGTAAGAAGGGAGGTCAGAGTGCCTTCATACGCTGCTTGCCCATACTACACTTAAGACCAAACTTCTTACTTGAATAGAAATGAGAAGCTTCGCACAACGCGAAGACTAAAAGCCATCCAAGACGTATTCTGTTGAAACACCTGCCTACCAACTCCACTACATTCACACACCAAAGGATGGTCAGAAGACAGGTCAGAGGCCTGAACATATGGAAAGGCCTTTAGATATTTCGAGAAAAGGGGGGAGGAGCCAACTCTTCTCTTCCATCTCTATAGCTTCAAAGCTCAATCTCTCGCTCCAGGCTACTATGAGCAATCAGAAAATGCCCAATGCCTATCACCAGAAAACAAAAGGATTAGCTTATTCAAAGATAGAACACCATCTCAGCTCACAGCCGTTCTCACTCACAAAGAAACACAACACCCTTTGCAAAAACAAAGTAAAAACTGAGATCCTCCATTCCACCCAACCCTTCATATCCCCGTACCACCTTTCAACCAACCTCTCCTTCTCTTATTAACAATCTCAACAGCCCCAGAACAAAGCAACCAGTTTCACCATCACACTCGAGCTCACCAGCAGACAGAACCATCAATTCCAAAATATCCCACATATCACCACTACACCCACAAATCCTCTCCTCACACTCTTCAAACATAAACCCCAACAAAGCACACTATCTACACCACTAGCTGCACGTGAATACGTTCTCTATCAAGCTACTTAAGGACCCAAATCTAGTAGATCCGATCTTCTACAGAGTGTCGTATGCAGAAGAAACAACATACTTCTCATGGCGACGAAAGCTTGGTACACAATTCCAACGGAGTCTTGTCTCTGTATGGCGCACTATATTGTAAAACATACTATACGGAATTCCGTATGAGTCCCCCCTTTCCTAGCTTGACGCAAGAAATATTTGAAATGAATGGAAGATTGGGTGTTTACTGTCGATCATTCTTTTGCTGTCGATTCCTGATGTGCTTCCCTTCGCTCTTTGCAAAATATGACGTGAGAGGTTGAGATGACTTGTGTTTTGACTGGAATGTAAACCTACGAACAGGAAGGGTTGGGTAATTACCGTCACGGTGAGTGTGATGAACGCGCCCAGCTATCTTCATCGCTCGAGTCTTTTTCTTTGATGACCTTTAAACTTCAGGCTACTGGGGGTATAAATATAGCAATCGTAACAGGAAAAGGAAAAGGATGTTGGAAGTCACCTGTGTTTGAGTTGAGCGGTATGTGGTAGATGAACCGGAATTTAGAGTCTATTCTTTAGTGAGATTTTCTACTCTCTCAACAATACTATCCGCATCCCTATCTCCACCCCCCCTCCCCCCAAACAAACCCCACAAATCCCCAAAAAAGCCCATCGTGCACATATCACAACTAAACCCATTCCACAAAAAGAATCATAACATCTCCCACCCTCCAGCCTACCATTCCCTCAAGATCCCCTTCCTCGTCCCAATATCGGTCCCAATACCGAGTAAAAAGTATATGAATTATATATAGTTACGAGTATGTGGTATGTGGTATATTATATTATCAACTCCCTTACGATATTACGAGATCGAAAAAGATGTTTCTTCCTCTAATATAGACATCACAAGGACAAACAAGCAGACCCATCTTCATGCTCTATACATCCCCACCGGTTAGTGTTAGGGTTAGAGTTCATACAGGACAAAGATATGACGAGAAGTAAGAGCCTAAGAGGAGAAGAGAAGAAGAGAAAGCTTCAAGGAATAGAATGAATGAATCCACTTCCAACAGAAATCAGTTTCCAAAGTTTTGTTGCAATCCATTTCAGTCCATTGCATTTCTTTGCATTCAATTACTACCCACTAATCAACATCCACATCCATCGAAACGACTAAATTACCCCAGCAAACCTCCCTCAATTCCCGCATTCACAATCTCAAATTCTAATATTTTCTGGCTTCCTTACCTTGCCTTGCCATAGCAACCACAATCCCACCCATATCGCATTCATTCAGTCCCCATCTCACACGTCCATTGCTACCCCCTTTCATCACCACTTCCTAAATCCCACATCGCCCTTTACTACCACCCCCATCTACCTCCCATAACTCGCCCTCAACGCCAAAATCTGCGCTCGATCCGCAGGTGGCAAACTATCAATCACCTCCATAGGCATAGCAAGAACCTGCTGCATCAGGACATCCGTCTCGGGCGCGGCTTGTGCTTGTGGCGGGGGTGGTGGTGGAGGAGCATACATCCCATGTCCCGTCACAGGTGGAGTATTGTTGCTGGTATTACCCACCACCGGAATACCCATGCCCATATGCGGAGGAGGTGGCGGGAAGCCAGCGTATGCGGACGGCTGAGGGACGGGAATGGGTGGTTGTGTGTATCCTCCTGCTGCTTGTTGGGGTGGAGGAGCAGAGGCGGACTCGACAACTGAGGCGAGTGCTTCGGTTGAGACGAGGCCCATTAGCAAAAGGGCTTGGAAGATGGCGTAGGAGAGTTGGGGGGCTTGGTTGAGGAGTTCGGTGGCTTTGGCGGCATCGGTCGAGGCGAGAGTTTTCATTTGCGCGAGGACGTCGAGGAGCTGTGCGGGAGGTAGGGTGTTGAGAGTTCGGGAGATGGCGTCGGGACAGTTGAGTCCTGGGGGAAGTTCGACGCCCAAGGGGAGAGGAGGGAGAGAGGAGGTATTGGGATTGTGAGGTAGTTGTTGTTGCGACATGGTGAGGCCGTTGGAGGGGGGGTGTTGGTAGGATTGTGGTACAGATTGTTGCTGTGAGATCAATTAGCATATAGGATTGAAAGGTCCAAGTGGTACGTACGTAGTTGTTGTTATTGTCGTCGTCGCCGCCTGCGTCGTTGGAGAAATCCACGCGTAGTTTGCGGTTCATAATCTCGTGGTCGTTGAGGTTCCGCACGGCTGAGGAAGCCGAGTCTGCAAGAGCGAGAGCGCGTCAGTAGTCGCTTCACATCAACATCAACATTCACATTGTACCAGTGAAGCAAAGAAACATGAAATGCACACACCTGTATCTGGATACTCGGCAAAGCCAAAGCCCTTGGGTCTTCCAGTTTCCTTGTCATAGACCAATCGAAAATTCAAGACTTTTCCAGCAGAACTGAAAATGTCTACTATCTGCTCTTCCGTGAGGCCTGGGAGAAGTCAGTCGGGGCTCTGCTATTGATGCATACAGAGAGGAACGAACCATAGGGAATATTGCCTACAAAGACGGATTTCGAAGGTGGTTTCGCACTCGCCATGGTGAATAAGAGAATGAGGTGTAGATGTAGATGCAGACAGATGCCTATGGAGATATACTTGCAGCGAAGCTATCGAGGACGTATTGTTGATGCTGCAAAGTGGAGAAAGGGCAAACAAGGGACCGCAACAAAAATCACAAAAGAGAAGCTGTTTTCTTGCTCAGGAATGAGGGCTGACAGCGATATGATCTTCACGTATCACCTCTGGACTCTTGCGGACAACGACAACGGGAAATTTGAGAGAAATGGCACAGAAGTCTTGTGAGAAGCTGTTTCTGGCTATTCTAATGCTGCTTGAGATGTAGATGTCTCTCACCAATTTCAATCTCAGTCCTGCTGGTGCTTCCAACCCGATGCAAAGAGTTCACCCAACAAATTCTCTCAGGTCGAAGATTTCTGATGTCGATGGTTCGGGGGACAAAAAGGTGACGTTCAACTTGGATGGAGCTAACAATGCCATGCCATGCGAAATCTGGAGTATGAATTAGTCAGCCGAGGCTAGTTCATCAGCCTTGCCTTTCTCGCCAAGCCAAAGGCAAAAACACACTAGCATAGCTTCACCAAGCTTCATCATTGAGGGGTGTATCAATTCAACAACATCAACACCACATCTCCATCATCGTCTTTCAATCTCCTCATACGCCAAAATGTCGAGTCCACAAGACGCATGGAGGCAGCTTCAGCGCATGGCAGCAAATGCCCAGAGAGGAGGGGGAGGTGGTCCAGGTCCCAAGGGAGTAGCCGGAGGCATCGGCGGTTTAATACTTCTAGGCGCTGTCGGAGTGGTTGGTAGTAACGCACTATTCAACGTTGATGGAGGTCATCGTGCGATCAAGTACACCAGAATTGGGGGTGTGAGCAAGGAGATCTATGGTGAAGGTATTTGCGCCACCCCGCATCCACTTACAAACCATCACTAACATATATATTGTGTAGGAACCCATCTTAAACTCCCATGGTTCGAAACACCAATAGACTACGATGTGCGCGCCAAACCAAGAAACGTCGCTTCTCTTACCGGTACCAAGGATCTCCAGATGGTCAATATAACCTGTCGAGTTCTTTCACGTCCACGAGTCGATGCCTTGCCTCAAATCTACAGAACCCTAGGAACGGATTACGATGAAAGAATTTTACCTTCGATTGTGAATGAGGTTCTGAAGAGTGTGGTTGCGCAATTCAATGCCTCTCAATTGATCACCCAGCGTGAAAATGTGGCGAGATTAGTACGGGAGAACCTTTCTAAGCGCGCGGCGAGATTCAATATCATGTTAGATGATGTTTCCCTGACTGTATGTCACTTCCCTCAAAATTATATTCCTACCCTCCCTTCCCCACTCATCCATACCCGTACTAATTGTATAACAGCACCTAGCATTCTCCCCCGAATTCACAGCTGCAGTAGAAGCCAAACAGGTAGCACAACAAGAAGCACAACGAGCCGCCTTCGTAGTCGACAAAGCCCGACAGGAAAAACAAGCCATGGTTGTCCGCGCACAGGGAGAAGCACGATCCGCTGAATTGATTGGAGATGCGATCAAGAAGAGTCGATCATATGTTGATCTCAAGAGAATTGAGAATGCGCGGGCGATTGCGCAGATCTTGCAGGAGGGTGGAGGAAAGAATAAGGTGTACCTTGATAGTGAGGGATTGGGGTTGAACGTTACGGAGGGGTATGAGGATAAGAACAAGAAATAATTCTGAGGGCGCAAAAGAGGAAGTTATGGGATGGTGATAGAGGGGGCGGGGAACAGGAAAGGGACGGGGTAAGTGTAAAAAGAACTCTCTACTGTATGTGATGATGGAACACTTGTATTGATATGATAGGCAAAACAACAAACGCAAAAGCAAAAGCAAAGATTCCCTGGCTCCGGCTTTCGCTTTTCTTGTTACAATTACATGTACTTATACGATGGTATATTAGCTCAAAACCCCCATCTCAATCCCACTCCTGTCGTACTTGGACACATCACGTCTTTCTCTTTTCGAATCTTCAAGGCTCGATGCGAGCAACTATTTAAGCTCATGAAAACTACCAATTTTCCCCGTGATTCTCATCTTCAAGAATATATACGTCTATTGTGACTTGTCTTCATCGGTACTGCCATCAGTCATGAATTCATGTCAAGCACATCCCGTCGCGTACCGTAGCTATCCTATCCACTTTGTCTATATCGCTATTAAACCGCACGCACGTTTTACACCAGTCCTCCCATCATTAATTCACCACCCCAATCCACTCTTTCCTTCTAGAACATCTTAGAACTTTTGCCCGACCCTTTGCAGGGAAGAAAGAAGAAATCGCACGAATCATATCATGCTTACAATAGGATCCAACTGGTGGGTGAAAATACGCGATTCGCACACCGAATCATAAAGAGGAATCTGGATAACGATTTTTTCTTTTCGTATGGCAGGGTTGGGGTTGTTTAAGCCGCTGCGGCGCGCCGGCGAGGCTTACGAGTAAGATTTAGTAGGTACTTACGGCTTTACTTCCCCACATTGGTTAGGTTGTGGATGTTGTATGGTGGCTAGGGTGGGGTGAGGTGGATGGTCAGGTTCAGGTCAGGTACCAACCAGGGTGGGGAAGTACAATTGAGGGACCCGTGGTTGGCGTTGGAACTTGGAAGATGGGACGGTATAGCTTATGGGAGACTGGAGGAATCTGTAGAGAATCTGTAGGTTGTATGTAGGTAAGAAGGTACAGTCGGAGAACAGGGATTTCGTCGTGATGAGGAACTTTTGGAAGAATCACGGGATGGGAGGGGAGTGATACGTTGAATTGGATACGGTATCGATCGCATACCTCTTCTCGTCCTGTATCCATCGTCGTTTTCTTTCGCGCAATAACAACAACTACTCGAAAACAATTTCAAGGAAAATAACCAAAATACCGGTACATGCCATGCCACTCCTGTACGTACTCGTACCCTTCAGTACATCCATATCCATGTCCATTTTACGAGGACCAACTGACTTCTAAACTCTGATAAGGTTAGCGAGACCTCACAACAAGAGCTGCTGTACAGTAGCGGGCACCTCGGCAATATCCTTTTCCTATTTAGGAAGGTCTTTGTAGGAACCACGACGATTAGCCACCCGTCCATGTACTTTGCCGTTGCACAGCATTGGACTTGCTGCAAGTGCTGGGTTGGGTGGGAGCTTGAACTTCGGATAGATACTCGATTAGGTCCATTGGCGAATTGTGTTTGTTATGGGTTGATTGGGTGGTTGGTAGTTGCTGATTTTGGATTGCTTCGAATGGGAATTCTCAGGCATAGGAAAGGTGTGAGAAGGTGAAGTGTTTAACAGTTTCCTCAAGCTGTACTCGAGAAAGATTTTGCACGCTGCTGAAGATCCCCAGAAAGGTCCTTTTATCCAGACGGAGACAAACATTTCGATGAGAAAAGAAGATGGTGGATCCCTCGGATTGCTGTCCCGATCTGCAGTCTCCCCACATAAAGCTGCAGATAAGTAGTCTTGGCATGGAATTCAATGTAAGCTTCTATTACGACCAATCAACCCTCACTTTTCCACCGGGAAGATCAAAAATCAGCGTTGGCCACTGACAAGAAGCTTTTGGAGTTGGGGACGAAGAAACGCTAGCAGATCTTAATCAATTCAAGTGAGTGAGTGGATTTGTTTGTCCTTGGCGAGGTACGGTAAGTTCTGACGGATGATGTGATAAGTAGATAACTATAAGTAATCTCCCATCCCACTTCCCTCTGATTCCCCCACAAGTGCATTTTTTTTGCTCTTCCCTCTTGCTGGTCTTTGCAATTCTTTGTTTTTGTGACCTTTTCTGGTTTACGCAGACAAGATGGTGGCAATGATACGCTCCTCACTTGCGTTCGTCGGTGCCCTCTCCACCCTCATTACGACAACATGTGCAGCTGGCACCTTCACCCCAGAGGCCATGTTGGGAGTGTCCAGACGAACGGGGGCGATTCCGAATGCGGAGGGTACTTTGGCTATCTACACGGCCAATAAGTACAATTTTACGACTCATAAGAGGACTTATGAGGTTTCGGTTTATGATTTGACGACGGGCGCGACGACGTTGTTTAGTAATTCTAGTGCGGCGAGTAATCCGGTTTGGTTGGGGGAGGGGAGCAAGATTGTTTGGTTCCAGAGTGAGGACGATGGGACTACTTCTGTGCTTTTGGGAGATGCTTTGCTGCCGGGTGCTGAGTAAGTTTGGTTATTTACTTTTGATGGGGATTTGTGAATGAATTCTTGAGTTTTTGAGGAGTTTGGTTGTTCAATGCTAATTCTTAAGACCAATTACTGCAGGATCTATCCCAGGCTCCGCTGACGGATTGAAACTCGTCAAGACCAGTCCTGGAAACTATGGTGTTGCATTCTTCGGATCTGCTTCTCCAAATGGATCGATTTACAACTCCAACCTTCAAGAAATCCCACTGTCTACTGGACGCATGTACACTTCCATTTTCGTCAGACATTGGGATACTTGTAAGTTTTAAGGCTTCAAGAGAAAATTCAAATGCTAATTAAGGTCAGACCTTACGCCACAAAGAAACAGCATTTGGTACACTACCTTGAGTGCTTCTAGCAACGGCAGTTACACAAACAGTTCCTCAAGTTACACATTAGGTGAACCAATCAATGCCCTCCAAGGAAGTGGTCTCGAATCTCCAATTCCACCAATGGGTGGCGCAGACAAGTATAGATAACCCGATTCTCGTCCACAAATTCCGAATACTAACATATATCAGCTACGATATCGGACCGAATGGAATTGTCTTCATTTCCAAGGACCCAGTACTTAACGCTGCTACAACCACTAAATCCGATGTTTATTTCCTCCCATTAAAATCATTCACCGAATCACCACCTGCACCTCAACAAGTTTCCACCCCAGGTCTCGAAGGTGCATCTTCCACCCCGGTTTTCGGTCCAAATGGTGTTTCGGTCGGTTTCGTCCGTATGAAGGATATCTCTTACGAAAGTGACAAGAACCGTCTTCTCGTCGTTTCCGATATCACAAAATCCACTGAAGCTGCCGAGTTCTACGCCACTGCAAATGGAGTTGGTGCTTGGGATCGTAGTCCTACTTCAGTAACATGGAGTACGGATGGAAAATCTCTGTACCTCCCAACCGAAGACTACGGACGTCTACGTCTCTTCAGTATCGCTGCAGACCCAACCGTCACCGCTTTGCCAAAGATCATCTACGCAGACTACGTTATTGACGTCCACCCAGTAGCCAGCGGAAAGATTCTCGTCAACGGCGCTGGATTCTTGGATAACTCAGTCTACAGCTGGATCGATCCCGTGCTCTCAGAATCCACCAACGCCACCTCAGGAGTAACACTCATCAACGCCAACCTCGGATTTGGCGCCAAATGGGGCCTCTCCAAGAGCCAAATCTCAGAAGTTTACTACCAAGGAGACGGAGATTATATGGTGCAAGCCTGGGTCATCAAGCCCTCCTTCTACGAAGAAGGAAAGAAATACCCTCTCTTCTTCTACGTGCATGGTGGACCACAGGGCAGCACCGACGACTCCTGGTCGAACCGCTGGAACATGATGGTCTACGCGGAACAAGGATACATCGTTGTAGCCTTCAACCCTACCGGCTCCATTGGCTGGGGCCAACAGCTCTGTGACCAGATCCAGAACGAATGGGGCGGAAAACCATACAACGACCTAGTTCTCGGATACGAGTATATCGAAAAGAACATGCCCTTCGTCGACCTGGACAACGCCGTCGAAGCCGGTGCCTCATACGGAGGCTACATGACCTTCTGGATCGCGGGCCACGACCTGGGCAAGAAATTCAAAGCCCAATTCGCGCACGACGGCTCCTTCAACACACTCGCGCAGTACACGTCCGAAGAACTCTGGTTCATGCAACACGACTTCAACGGCACCCTCTGGGACAACTTCGACAACTACCAACGCTGGAACCCTGCAGCACACACCAAGAACTGGACCACGCCCCTACTAATCGTGCACAACGAGCTCGACTACCGGCTCCCCATCGCCGAGGGGCTAGCGGCCTTCAACGTCCTCCAAGCGAAGGGCATCCCGAGTAAGTTCCTCAGTTTTCCAGATGAGAATCATTGGGTTCTCAAGCCGGAGAATAGTTTGGTGTGGCATAAGACGGTGTTGGATTGGTTGAATGGGTTTGTGGGGTTGGAACCGGTTAGTAGGGCTGATGATGAGGGGTATCGGGCGACGTTGCAGAGTGGACCGTGGTTTTTGAGTGCGGGGGGTCAGAATGTGTCGATTCAAAATAAATTGGGTGTGAGGGGTGATGGTTCTTACGCATGAAGTTATGATGCTTATGGGCTGTAATGATAAAATTTAATGCCTGCTTTATTCATGATGGATTCTTTCTCTTTCTAGTGCTGGTGCGCGTGATGTTGTCAGCTTCATTGATAAGGTAAGTTATTTTCCTTCTGTGTATATACAGTAGATGTCTCGTTGGTATTCGACACCCTGGGAAAAGGAATACTATACCGGTTCTAAGTGCGAACCTCCTTCACCAAATTTCCGAAGGCTTGTATTGTATTTTTGGACCTTGAGTCGTTATTGGGACCAAGCAAAACCATAGAAGATACCAATCTCAATACAGTATCATCTCTCTATTTACTATCTATATCTCAGATATGTTTGGATTATTACTAGACAAGAGTCAAGTAACCACAAAACTCATCAATGCCATTCGGGTTTCGCTGCCTTTGGAATTTACAAGTACGCATTTCATCACTATCATCCATCCCTCATCAAACATCAAGGCCATTTTTACTGGTCTTACAATCTCGCTCGTTCTTCAAATTCTCTGTACCACGATATCGAACTGAAGCTAAACTTTCGACGATACTTAAAACTCCGACAGCAACTCTCTTCTTTCTCAAAATCTCTCATCATTTTCTTCTTCTTTTTTGGATACGAGGATATGGATAGTGGGGATGGTGAGACAGTTAAGGGGGTTGTTGTGAAGTGATGAGAGGGAGGAGGGGAGGGGATACGCGGGCTCCAGAAGGGAACATCTGCTACTGATGCTGGTGTTGTTGGTGCTGTTTGGTGCTTGATTGAAAGGGTGGGGTGGGGTTTTATAGATGGATCTTGGATTTGGGGCGGTGAGGAGTTCGTGGGGAGGATCTTGTGGGTGGTGTGTTGTGAGGGAGGGCGAAAAGGGGATGAAGAAAGAGTTGTTGAAAGATGGTGTAAGTGTTATTGGAAGTATATGTTGTTAGATGTGTTCTTCAGGTTAATTAGGCCTGTATGTGTGAGCGTATTTACTAGTAAAATGAACATATATACACTTCCCTTTCCTCTCTTAACCATCAACCTCCTATCTTCGGACTGAAACCCTTAAACAAATCTGTGGAATAGCTTCAGATTCTATACGTATACGTAATCAAACAGCCAATGACAATACTGCTCATATTTCCACACGTGAAATTCTCTTGTGACAACAACCGACTGAGATATCCAGGCCTCACTTTAATTTTAATTTCGGATTATTAAATCTTGTTAAGATGTTGGCTATTAGGAAAGATAGGGTGGAAAGGTTGTGTATATTTCGGAAGGAAGATTGATGATTTTGGCTCCTTCTACTTATTCTCAACAGTTTGGCATGTGTAGTGGGTCCGGTAAACTTCAGCATCGACTAGAGTCACTAGAGTATAAATCACCCACTTACTCTGCTCCGGCAAGAATCAAAATATACCCAACAACATTTTCGGAGAAAAAAGTACATGTGCTGTTTTTTCGATGTGAATACTTCCTTAGACCTTCTCCAGAACCATTTCACGGGTTAGTACCTGTATGTCACGAGCTCGGTCTCTCGTTCTTAAAGTATCTTTTTTGATTCAAAAAGTAACAAATGCGCTGTACTTTTTGAGGGTGGAAGGGGGTTCGAGGGTAGAGTTTTGGTTTGTGGATTCCGGTTTTGGGTGTAAGGCCGTTTTAATGGAGGATTGTAATGTGAGTTATCTGATACTTTTACATGATGGATGTGAGGATCTTGCTTTGTATACTAACCTACTTTTTGTGTCACAGCGCACTCTTAGATATCCTTTAATTAGGCCATAGGATTTTTCAAGTTTCCTGCGGGATGTGAGGATATATGAACGAGGTCTTGAGGAGGTCATTTTGGGGAAGGTTTGTTTGTTAAGTCATTCTCGCAGCTTGAAGACCTTTCACTATATAAGCGAATTCGCTCTATACTTCTTAGCAAAGATAGTTGTTCCACATTAACAAAAGAGAATAGTAGGCTACAGCTGGGAAAGTAAGGTAAATTGAGGAAGCAATTTCTTTCTCGTAATGGAAGAAAGTGGGGATAGAGAGGGGGAGTTAGTAGATTACTATGAGTGTCGGTAAGAAGTATTCGGAAGTGTTATAGTTCTAGATATGTTTGAGATCACTAAATTAGTAGTAGAAACATGTGTTTGATAGCATTTTACAATCCGTTTGTTGACATTCATAGTCTCTAACGATGTAGGATCTATGAGAATTACAAAATGTATGCTTGGAAAAGAGTTAATCTATATTTCTTTTTCTTTTAAATCTCCTATCTTGCCAGGTCTGAAGACTTTATCTAGAAAATTGAAGTAGTAGGAAAGTCCTTAGAGCTCTTTCACCACCCTCTTTGTATTTGGAAGGGCAGCTTTCTCACATTTTTCAAAATTATCCGGTAGATGAGAGACGCATCCAAATCTTGTTTTCTTGTGGGGCATCGCTTAAGTCGTTTCCCAAATAGAAACAAATGTAAAGAGCAAGTTGCGACATGAGACTTTGGCGAGGAAAGGTTTTTAGAGGATGTTTGGAACCGGTAGTACTACCCCATTATCGCAATAGAACAAAAGATCCACGGTGATTCTATCTCTACTTGGAATATTGAAGTCTATAGATTCATGCCGTACGATTTCCTCATCCGTTTCTTAAATAATGAGGGTCAGGATTTCGAATAAGTGACATATTTTCAAGCAAAGAATAATCAGGGTAATTTTATCCTCAGCTTGTTTATTTTTGCTATCATTCAATGGATATGATTTCCATAATTCTTACTCCACAAAATCAAGTGCTAAAAGCGGAAGCGGGTTGATTAATGCAGTCCCCTTGATCCCCTAGTTGCGGGCTCGTGGGTTCCTTTTACTTTTGGAAACTGGCTTTGAGTATAGAGTTATAGAAACTTGTCATTCCAGACGGTGGAGAATGGTACGGCATCCCGAATCTACAGTACTAGGCGAAAAGACTGAGCTATTTAGCCGAGTGCCGATTTCCCCTACTATAACCACTCCTATATATACAGGTGTATCACCATCAATACGTACTAGAATTTATTAAGCATTGAATAAAAAGAACCTCTTAGGTTAGGGCTATAAAATGTACTATTTAAATCTAAAATCGGACTAAAACTATACTATAATATTTAGTGTACTAGCTATCCGCCGCGATATAGGCCTTGATTCTAGCTAGTATACTCTTATAGAGAACGTTAAAGGAGTCTTTATCTAAAGTATCCTACGCTACTTATAGAGTACTTGTGTGACGGTTCTTACCGCCACCATGCCTCAAACCAGCCCCTGGCTGGCACCCAGCGTGCCCCGTGCTTCCCGAGCCCGGCTCGGTTAGCTATGGCTTGGCACACCTGAGTTATATAAGAGCTTCCAGCTCCTGGGCTTCTGTCCTTTCTTTCTCTTCTCTCTTCAGCTTAGAATCCTCGAATAGACAGTTCCACAGTGCCCAACTTACACCAGGCGTAGTCGTGCATTCGTGCGCGGTCCATCAGCTGTGCGTGTCGTCACAACTTGTAAGCCTTTACCTTAAATCCTTACTATTAGATTTGTTTATAGCTATTATAGGAAATATCTTAAAGACTTATACTTTTAGTAAGTACTAGATATACTTAATCGGGTTAAGATAAGGGGAGTAGGGTAGCTATCCTTTTAGAATATCGATCCTATAAAGCGTAAACTAGTCTCTAACCTTCCTTGTGACAGACGTGCTTCAGGTAGAACTCAGAACAATTAACACTCTATTCTTAGGACAAAAGACGAGGAAAGAAGGAGAGCTCTAGTGAGCTGGGAACTAAATACAGGTCGTGCGCGCTAGCGCCTCGCTAAGCGAGCATGTGACATCCAGCCCTCGTGACCATAACCGTCACATTCCTAGTAGTATAAATAGAGGTATTATCTTATATAAAGAGGTTCCCCCTACCCCCCTACTCTAACTTCTCGAATATTAGAGCTACTTCCGTTTCGAGGACCTCGAGGTAGCTCTCTACGCTATACCTATACTTCTTAGACTTAAAATCTCGGTCTATAATATATAGGTTAGTCCTCCCGCGGTCTTAAAAGCACCCCTAGACTATAACTTTTATATTCTTCTATTGGGTTGAAAGGGTATTGGGTACTGAAGGTCATGGAGAATTGATTGCATTGTAAAAGGTAGCTATCTAAGGTGTTTATATAAAGAGTGTAAGGTTTAGGCAGACATGAAGCATGTGACGGAGCTGGATTTCATTTGACAGGATTTCATTCGCTTGGCCAAGCACGTGACGAGACTTGGCATTGGAACAACTTAAATAACTTCGCTCCTTTCAGATTCTCTTCTCTCTTTAGTTTGATTTCTTCGTACCTACGGTTTTAGTTCTAGCAATTGATTCAAAAGCTGTATACACTTTATCCTTTGTTGGCATCCGTGACAAAGCATTTAGGCAGCAGAACTATAAGTGGATCAAATAAGGAAGTGGAGCAAAAGAGAAAGTAGACCCAGCACAACATCTTCTTATATGTAACGAATACTCAAACTGGCTAACTAAACTTGGCTGGGTGTTCGCTGGTTGGTATGCTATGATAAGAAGAAGACTTGATAAGATTGATAACTAAGTTGAGCACGAAGCTCCTATCTAATGGCAGACGTGCCAGTCTTATACAGAACCTTCGTTCTCTCGATGTTCGCTCGTTCGACAATCGAACTGGCTAACGTCGCCTGTTCGCCCGGCTAACTGGCGAACTCCTAATATCACGTGATAACAATACAGAGAAATCCCTGGATCGCTTAGCTACTCCAAACGATCCCTATTTGCTATAAGAAACCTGGATGTGCCTGTCGAGGGTTGCGCCTCTTATTATGACAGGTATCACGTGAACACGTGATTCGTGACAAAGGGACAGGATTATAGTATAAACTTAAATCAAAGATATACAATTGTGAGAGGCCAGACCTCGAATAGCTCAAAGGTATGGTTTCGAATATTCAATTAACAAGTGCGTGAAGACTACATACATGCGAGCTCTTCCTCTATATATAGAGAGGAAGAGCTTCCTGAATATTCCAAGAAACTTGCAAGAAACTTGAATGACGAATACATGATGTCAGAAGAACAAAACAAGAAAGTGTGGAAAAGTAGAAACCTGTTTGGCAGTGGGGTAATGGCCAGTGCTAAGCAGGGACTTTGGTCAGTGCTTAGCGAGGGCATGGCCCGAGCCTCCATCATGGGTTCCAACCTTCACAATAATCCTTGTAAGCCGCTAAACGCTTATACCCCGACAGCCCTACACCCTACCCTCGCTTAAACTTTATAGGCTTAAAATTTTCGTGTATATACTCGCTACCCTCGCTGTCGTACCCTTGCTATTGTATAAAGGGTTACGCCCTAGTATGGTATTTAAGAGAGAGAGAGAGAGAGAGCAGCGGAGAGGATAGAAGCGGGGAAATATTTTCGTGTGTATCGCTTATCCTAGCCTCGAATACTACCTTCCTAAAATAGCTAGGCTAGCACATGTTACGCTAACAATTGTTTACTACCTACATTTCCTCCCTCTCTCTCCTACTTACTCTTCTCTTTCTTTATAATAACGATAGCGACAACGATAGCGATAACGATTAACGATAGTAGTAATAATAACAAGAGGGGATATAGGTGTATTTGTTAGCTAGGGGAGACCCCCGTTAGGGGGAGCGGGGTAGAGTATAGGGGCGGGGTAGAGTATAGGGGCGGGAGGAGGAATTAAAGGAGCATTCGAGTTATATTCGAGGGTAGGAGAATTCGGTTTAAATTCGAGGGAAGAAGCGTTCGAGTTAAATTTAAGCTTATTTACTTATATCGAGTAGTTTTACCTTTAATTCTAGCGCTAGTATACAACCCTAACCCTAAGCTACTTTGCGATTTGCGATTTACGACTTACGATTTCCTATAAAATAACCTCAATAGTAACTTTTGCGATTTGCGATTTAGTTATCTAGTTTAGTAGTAGATTCGGGATGCCGTAAATGGCAAGGGATTTTATACTAGTTAACACGAAGGATTTCGATGACGTATCTTGATTAACGGTTTAGCCTATGGTGAGACCTTTTAAAAGTTCAATATATTCTGCATGAACTACTTTATCATGGACAAGAGAACTGTTGGCAGAAAAGGAAGTTCCTCCGAAACCAACATGTGATGTCGTTTAATCTTCCAGAAAGCCCGGTTGCTTCTCCCTACAGTTGATCAAAATTTCCCCACCCTCCTTGGCAATATGAACTGCCTACTTGAATCATGAGAATAGATCCAATTATTGCCGTCGTTCAATTGGACAGAATCCGAACACGTCATCGTGTCACCTCCGCTGTTGAGCAGTGTCTACCCCCACTGCCCTCGAAAGTAACTCATGCACGGATGATCTGTGTACACTTCAGAAATGCAAAGTACGAAGACCAAGGTTAGTTCCGGGTATGTGTGCTGAGCCGCTTATGACAGCAAGATTACTTTCGACAGTGGGATTGGTTGATTTCCTACTTTAGACGATGAAAGTCTTTAATTGACTAGCTGAAGGAGAAGTTGCGGCGCATAGTCAGTCTTGAACATGGCAAGATGGTCTCTTGAAGGTTACATACGGGAGAAGCAGAGCAGATCAGTCGGCACAAAGTATAAGATTTTGGTGGGTAGCACTTACACTTCGGTGGATTAGAGTTTTATTTGAGAGATCGCTCTATTCCATATTAGATCCAAAACATCGCTACAGAAAACAATCTTTGAGACGTGGGAGTTTGGGCAACCACGTCTGCTCACAAGTGTTTTGTGTCTCGCAGATTTTGAATTCTGGAGTCGGTTATTGTTTTCTTATTTCTGAATCAGGTACGAGGTAGTAGTGAGATCTGCCACATAAATTGAAGGCGGTCAAGGCATAGTATTCTTCCAGTCTTTTTAAACACCCTCACTCGGAGAGCTTTGCGATACATTCTATCTGGGTATTGAGGATGAAAGAAGCCTTTCAGAAAACAGTTAGCTTTGAGTAGGCATTTTTTATAACATTGGATATCATTTCGGTGCTTTATCAAAGTATTTGCTAGGAGTAATTATCTGTGTTGATTGATTTATCTGTCGGAGGATCAACTCGTATGCCCGCAGGTCATTTACCAAGGGAGGAACGGAAAGCTTTATACTATAGCCACATGGTTCTCCGTTTATCAAACCAGTAAGACAATGCAAAGCTATCCACAAACTTTCTAGCAACATGAGATTCTCAGACACAATCCAATGGGCTTTGGGCTGATCTCTTAATTGAATTAAATGCCGTAGGTTGATGAGATAAACCCACAATAATCCAGCCATTAGGTAAGATAAAAGGCCCCTAAACTTCCTATTATCATATGTTCAACACTCAAGCACTTGGTTCTCATTCGATCAGATTCCCTCCGGCGTGATAAGACGTAAAAGATCACCGGAAATTAGTCATTCCAGTTTCAAACAGAGAAACCCCCACTCTTTGTTCAGCGGACTGAAGATAGGTATGTTGTCAAACGTCAATGGCAAATTTTGCTTTTGCTTCGACAGCAACTAATATTTTGACAACAAGAATAGGATAAAGGAGCTTTGAGGAAGATTACTAGAGTGGAGGGCCAGGCGTCGACGATTTTCGGTGATTGGGCTTGTTCTCAAAGAAGGTTTGCCGTCATGAGATCTATACTGTACGGGCAGGATTCGATGATCGCTTTGAAAGTTGATGCCCTTGCTCTGAACTGTTCATTCAGCCGCGTAGGGGTAACGCCGGTCCATAATAACCGAGGGAGGAAACCTAGACTTTGCTGGCGTGACTTTCAATTAGAGCCTTGTGATTTTACAAGTGCGCGGGGTAGAACGATACTATATTCTCATCGACATCTTGGAAGCATGTTGGGCTCATCGTCTAATGCTCGAGCTACTCTAGATACCTACATGAAGTATATTGTACTTGACGCTTCCGTCGACGCGGAATGAGCTGCCTCTATGCAAGAGTGTGGATAGTTTTGTGAAGACCTATTGCACTCTTCCTGGCAAATCTTCAGAATGCATCTTGAGTTGAATAGTGTTCATCTTTTTGAGGTTTTGTGAGTAACGATTCCATTTAGCGTGAGAATGCTATTCGGATTACTTTTATCTAAGCTTTCTATACTATTACCGCGATATTTTTGGATTATGTTGCACTCCTTCCAATATCACCGTCTTCTTCGACTAACATACAACATCGTGGATTAATGAAATCCATCCTTATGAACTACCATCTCCATATCCGGTGAAGTCAATAGTTTCGAGTGGAGAAAGGTTCCGATCAGAAGACAAGAGTGCCATCGTAGTATTAATTTGTTTTGTGGCTTCAGCATTTCTTGTCGTTCCGTTAGCTTTGCAGAGACGCCAAGACAAAATACTGAAGCGATATGAGGAACATATTGAGACAGCACCCATTAAATGATCGCCATACTTACTGTAAACAATAACGTTTATTATTGTAAACCGTTGGTCTCTTATGGTAAACTCCACCAGAGTGAGATATATAAGCAGTGAAATCTTTGGGGAGTTATGTTTGGGGGTTCTTTTGGCTGTTGAACTTCTATATTCACTATCACTTCTCACGTGAGGCGTAACGATGAGTGAGTTGGTAGCCAACTACAGGATCCTCGGGTTATTTCCAATTTATGACGTCCAATCTGGAAAAATTCAACTACGGTACATGTTCTAACACCCTACTGGTTCTGCGCCTATTTACCTCACACCAGCTCGTATCTAAGCGAGAGGCTCTCGGGTAAGCAGTTCCTTTGCTCGTAGCCCTCCCGAGGAAGATGGCTTCTGCTTGCCATACCGTTAAGAAATGAGGTCCGCTGTGGAGGCATCTTGCTTTTTTTGGCAACAGATTCTCATTTAGCCAACCACCAGGTCGATCCGGTGGCCGCTGAATGAATTGTTACTATCTCCCTATCACTTTGAAATTATGCGATATAGAAGACTCTACTAAAGCTTTGTAGTATTCCAAACAAGAGTTCAACCCTCCGACCAAATCCATTCTTCGCAATGTCTTCCGTTGTGTACATTAATCCAGACGACCTCAACAAAGTCGACCAACCGAAGACAGCAATTGCAATCGAATCAGCAGCCGTCGGACGCCAAAGAACCTTCCTCAGAGCAAAATCCAACGGCAAACTTGATCCCTTCCTTCATACAGACAATGACACCATTGGATTCGACTTAGCATTCATCGCGGAACCCGTTTCGGGAGGTCGTCTTCACATTGGTAGCCAAATGACCCTTCGAAGCGCTCATTGGAAAGACCGATATCTGCATGTCACCTGTGATGGCCCTGGTCTATACACTGTGTCATGTAAAGTTCGTGAACAGGCTGACGATCCGCGGTCACACTTTTACTTTGTACGCTTGAAGGCGGAGAGCAACGCGCTGTCTATTGGGTCTGTTGGATGTCCAGGAAGATTTATTGCCATGAATATGGAAAAGGATGAAGATGGGACTGGGGGAGTTGTCAGCAGCCGGGTAGGATACTCAAATGCTACGTGGTTCTATCTCACGCCTGTAAAGATCTAACCAGCTGGAGCTACCTTCAGTTTGAACAATTCGAATTTCGATGTTCCTACTTTTGGTATTTAATTACATAGATGAAATCTTCCAAACAAAGATTCAAGATTTGCCACTGCTTTCTGTAATCTGACATGAGTATTGTTGACATAGGAGATTGTATTGCTGTGGGAGAGCGAAGCGCATGGCTCAGCTACATGTGAGACAGTTGTGTGGAACTCTGGCCACAACCAAATAAACTATTATACTAGAATTCCTAGAAGAATTATCTTAATTGTACGAGACCTTAAGAATAATATATTTTCAACCCTACCGTATTAATTGGTATATTAGGTGAAATATGCATAACTTATAAGATGATTTAAGATAAGAGAGAAGTTTTTAACTTAGACCAAGAATCTTATCTTATGAGTTTAGCTAATAGAATCCCACCAAATTAGCCCTCATTATAGCCTTCGTTTAGGAACAAAATTAAGAGAAATCAATTAAGACTCTACCCGAATACTTTTATATCTTATAGGCTAGTATAAACTCGTCCTTAGTGTCGCTATTAAGTTTATCCTGGTAGGATTTATAGTGAATGAGGATGGGGTTGCTTAGTAAGCCACGGTGGGATATATCCCACCCTACTGCTAGTACCATTCCTTAATACTACCACCATATCCACCATATCCACCATGTCGTCAGCTACACTATTGTGAGCCCTTTTGTCCTACTCACATATCCCTCGCGAGTAACTCGCCGTACTAGCGCGAGTTAAGGATATGTTGTCTGGTTCTTTTTACTCTTGAGCGTTCTTGCTCTCTTTGCTCCGCTAATCCACTATTGAGCCTCCTGGTTAGCTGGAGCTTTCTCTATATGTGGGCAGAGCTTCGCCCTAATTTATAATTCGTGTTCTGCCAGATACAGCCTTTCCATTGGTCTATAATGTTGTCGAAGTCCGAGTACTTGGCGTTTATTTAGTCAAACTGCCCCCGCAAGGGGTGCGTAGCTGAGGGTGCTTATTCCTCGCTTTCGACTTCTATGTGGGCGAATTATAAGCACTTGAAGCTAGCCAGAAATACAAAAGAAAACCAACAATAAGCCTCATTTGATGTGACGTGTACCGACTGACGAGTGAACATAAACTAGTATTTATATTTATTTCTATAAAAACCACCTTTTATATTTATCAGGTACCACTTTTCAAATAAGATACGGTTATTTTCGTCATTTGACAGACTTTTTGACAGCGTTAGAAATGATTTGATTTGATTTGATTAATAGTACTTAATTAAATCAAATCAGATTAATATTTCAATTAATCAAATCAAATCGCTAAGTAATCTAATTAATTCTAAATAATTCATATTAATCGGAGTCCGGTTGGTCCGAGCCTCGGGGTAGAGTCCCGGATAGTCCGACCTCCCTATATAAAGTATAAGTAAGTTTTTAAAATATTTATATATTAAAAGTCTTCACTAGTTAGTTATATAGACTATTCCCTTACTTTAGTAGAAGGCTTATAGTACTATATATAGTCACGTGTAATTATATGACCCACCTTAACTAGGATCTAGATAACAAAGAAGACTCTTTAGGCAATACTAGTAATAAGCTTAAAAAGATAGGGGCACTAGGGGGTGTTTCGTAGGTAGACAAGGACAAGATACACTACTAAAAGACGTGTTATTTAAGGACAATTACTTTGTACTTTAGTTACTATTTATAGTATAAGTTATATTAATCAATTAATAATCTGATTAACTAAATCGGTTAATCAAATCAAATCAACTAGACCTGTTAATCAAATCAAATCAAATCAAATCTGAATAATTCAGAGTATTAATAAATTAGTTGATTATTTTTTTCCAACGCTGCTTTTTTATTATTATATGGTATGTTGTATACCAATTAATCCGGTATTTGTATACAGAGTTACGCCTGACTGCCTTTCCAAACCAATCTACCTGATACTGTCTACAAGATTAGTAAGCACCAAGTTCATGTGGAAATCTAGATACGCTATCCCATTATGCCAGATCCTTTTGGCTTTTGTTTATTCTTCACTATCTGATGCTTATCTACCAAGTACTCTTCTGTTTCATGACCCAAAGGCCCCACAAACTTTCTGCGCTTCTTATCCTTTGTATTCTTGTCCGATTCTCGCAGAAAAGAGCTTCAAGAGGAGTACATCATATACTTGGCCCTAGCTTAAAAATGTTGTTTGAATCGGCCTCTAATGGGGGCGTTGCGATGTCTTCAAGGGTATCTTGGCGTGATACTCCGATGGCCCCCATGATCGATTCCGCCGCAAGCCTATGGCGCCGATCGATCTTCGGAATGGAGTCGGATTCGAGATCAAGGAAAAGTGGAGCAATATCAGTCAGGTTTTTCCTCATGAATTCCTTTATGATGGTACAATTAAGCGTCCCGTCTTCCATATTATTGTATTTCTGACCTCGCAATTCCCATCCAAGACGACAAATCACCTCGAAACAGACCCTACCCAATATACAATATTCGAGGTCGATGACTTTCAAAAGATCGCAAATATTCTCCTTCATATGTTTGAGGAGGTCCAGCCTCGATCCCGTGTCTTTTTCGTTTAAGTATGCTTTTTTCCACAGCCTATCAGAACTGTGTAGGAATTCTTCCACTCCTCGAGTCTGAAAATCCTTTCTCATGATGTAATTTAAGAGATGTTTTGAAATTTCTGGCATCACGAGAGTCTCTTTCGCGCCATATTTCAGCTCGGGGAAGCCACCGTATCTTGCAATTTCGCTTGCAGGGGCTTTGAAGAGGATAAGGAACCGCGATCTAACTGTCTTTCCGGTTGTTGGGAGGCTTCCGTGGAAGATGTTGCTCATATTAGCATCTATAACCTTATCCATCTCTGGCCATATCAGATCAGAATAGCCAGATTGTCTGATAAGATTATAGATATGTGCTACTGTTGTAATTGATGAGAAGCAATTCGAATAATGCATGTACTCAGTGGTAGACATGATGAGAATTTTCATGCCTTGCATGCCACATTGAACGGGATTGTTGTTGAAGAAATAGTACGGTTCTTGCGCGGCCAGAATAAAGCGCTCCCCTAGCTGCTTCATTTCTTCTGCACCATGGTCATGCAGAATAATTTCCAGTGAATCATTGGATTGTGTTTTATTTCAGCACGTAAAACAGTTTTCAAAGCACACTGTGACGCTCGTCTGTTGCCACAGCAAGGGTTTTCCTGAGACGTAACATCCAGGCCGTCCCATTCGATTTTCAACCTTCGTTTTATAATTGCAGCTCTTTGGCGAACGTCCCGATATGACTCAACAACTTTAGGACCCAGGATCTCATGAATATCCAGAAGAATACGCGCGGCAAAAACGGCAGCAGTTGTGACGGTTTTTGTTCCGATAATATCTTGTAAGCATCTTATGATTCTGTCTTCGACACCGAAGGGAAAGGGTGGTTTTTGGTCCAGCTTTGGGTATACAGTGTGCTTATTGGTGTGTATCTTTGCTGACAATTCATGGAAAAACTTCATCAGAAACTCATCCTCCGCTTTTGACTTTTCTGAAACATTCCCTCGATAATTCCTCTCGCGATATTTGGTGGTTGATGGTAAAGAGGTGCTAGGAATGACAAAGTGTGAAGAAGCATACCACAACGATTGAAATGTCTGATAGTTGATAAGATCTTCAGACTCTTCTGGTGTTGGTCCGTCGATTTCACTGTTTAAGAAGAACATTTCGAAGTATATGTAATGATATGAATTCTTCATGATTTCTTCACGGTGGAGCTTTGGTGGATTGATGTTCATGATATTTTGTACCAACTCGATTTCGTCCTTTGCGATCAATTCGAGGGCGACATCAGTGGTAATCGAAGCCGCCATCCGATCTAGCTTTCCCTGGGAACAATCTTTCCAAATCGATTTCAGGTATCTTCTCGTTCGCATTTGATCCTTGAAAAAACACCAAGCCAGAAGGATATATCCGCCATGTTCCGAATGTCTTCCTTCGGGATATCGTCGGATTTCGACTCGGACAGAACCAAAGCAGACTTCACCGTTTCCTCCAAACCTTCTACATCGGTGGATGGCTGACGATCGGTCTCCTCAACATGAATATTTTGAAATCTTTGACGAACAAGCTGGAGGGATGATGTTGTTTCCTGAACTTTCCTGAACAGCTGGCTTCTTTCCTTTCTTGTTTTTCTTCGATTTTCGGCCTTTCTTCTTCTCGTCAGGAGTCGGTGGCTCTTCAAAGATGGGCAGTAAGAGCCGAAGGTCTCCTCCAGTATGTCGATGAACCATGAATGGCGACTATTTGACTCTTTGAACCCCTCTTCGTGTGATGCATAACTCTCGTACCACGATTTGCAGAGTTTCCGCGCCTCGATAGCTTCATACAAGGAGTTCTGGATACACACTGGAACTTTGATCCCCGTCGCATGTTTCCTGACAAGAAACCTCGCTTGTTTGATAACTTCCCTGGTTGTGATAGCGTGGTCCATGAAACTTGTTGAGGAAGCCCGCCGGGATCTCTCATACTGGTAGCCGAGATCAACAGCGCTGGATGAGAGCCAGTCCAGGAACTCCGTGGTTCTGGCTTTGTAGCCTTTGTATGTCTCTCCTAATGTTTCCGGGCCCATGACGAGAATTGTGTAAAGGTTGGTCTTGCGTATCTTTTGTCTGCTGATTTACTTGTTTGTTGAATTTCCGAAATCTAAGGAATAGGATACGATGGTTTGGTGATGTTGCTAATCCCAAACGTTGATAAATCCGATTGTGAAAGGTTCAGAGAAGGGTAAGTGGGTAGCTAAATATACGTAGGGGTTTGTTTAACAGTTGATCTTCTGCTATTGTTGTTGAACCCAAGCTAACTTTATACAATCTTTGAGTGAAGTTTCATATGTGGACTGTGCAGAGTTAACGTTCATGGATTCACGCAGCAAAAGTCTATCTCTACCTGTCAAAGCGGAGTAATCGCTTTGTCGCCTAAATCCCTCTACTATTTAGTAAATGTAGGTATCAACCAAGTAACACTAAAGAGGGGGGAGGAGGGATAGATTCATACTGCTTTAGTAAAGACTTGGGATATATACTATTATTATAATTACCCTACCTAATATGTCTCTGGAAAACCTATCTTATTATAGTAATAACTTAGTAACTAGTTATATTGTCGAATAATCGAATTCACTTTGAAGGGGAGTATTTGCAACTTTGATTCTGACGAAGGACCAGCCTTTTTAAGAAGAAACTCCTGTTTGTACGCGTATCACAATAATCAGTTGACTAGTTGTTGTTGTTGTAGACAAGTGATCAAATGGATCAAACGATATCCCTTACTCCGTAACTGACACAACCAAGTAGGCAGAATCGCCTGATCAGGTTTGGCAGGTTGCGTTCTACCAGTTTTGATTAGCTTTTGCCAGTTTTGACCATTTTCTACCGTTTTTGATTGCCGAGAGAACTAAGGCCAAACCTGATTAGGCATTTCTGCTTACCAGTTTGGGTAAGTTACGGAGTAAGGGATATGCAAGCATGCATAGTCACCCTCGATACGTAAAACACATCCAATAACATATCTTAGCCCTTAGCCGCTAGTTATTTAGCGATTTTTCCCCTTACCCCCCCCC
>CAJVRM010000229.1:7376-42966 GCA_911693285.1 Hymenoscyphus albidus | reverse complement strand
CCCCCCCCCACACCCCCCGACCTCGCCATACCCCAACTACCCCTAGCTAATTACAACCTACCCTCGAAAATAAAGGCTATACGGAATAGTTAGTAGCGTTATAGGGGCGGGGTAGGAGGAGGAGCCACGTAGGGTAGGGAGGGAAGCTAATAAAATATAGTAAATGAGAAGCTAGTTAAGTGCTTGATTATTCTACTATAGATACAGGTAGTTTATATGTATCTAGCTAACAAAGAGTCTACTATAGATACAGCTAGTTTATACATAGCTAGCTAATAAAGAGTCTTTAACAAAGTAGACATAATATAGTAGGATAGATTACGTAACTTTAATAGCCCTCTTAATCTATACTACGAAAAGTAAGGCTATTCCTAGATTCTTAATCCTAGTATATCCCTAAATTTATATAACCCTTCTTACAGGAGAGTTTTTATAAGACCTTTAATAGCTATATAGTTTACAGGGATATATTTATATATAATTATACTAAATTCTACTTATTCCTACCACTGTTAATACTAGATTCTAATATGTTTTGTCTAGGGCGTATAGTAAGGGTTTTGTCACGAATCACGTGTTAGCATGTGACGAGTTAGTCCAAACGGCGTTCTGACAGGACAGATACATCCAGAGTAGTTATATCATAGCAGTGGTTACTCAGGGTTGTTGAGTATCCAAGGATTTCATAGCATTCATAGTCACGTGATAAAAAAGCACGACAGCGCGACAAGCGAATTGTCGCGCGCGACAGCACGACGAGCGCGCTGTCGACATTTGGGATTTGGAGAACGAAGGTTCTATATAAGACTGGCATGTCTGCCATTAGATAGGAGCTTCGTGCTCAACTTAGTTATCAATCTTATCATATTAGTTTGACATCTTTGATACAAGTAACGAGTTCACTTCCAAGTGAACAACCCGATAGTCTTCTTCTTATCATAGCATACCAACCAGCGAACACCCAGCCAAGTTTAGTTAGCCAGTTTGAGTATTCGTTACAGGTTTTTAGATAGCGTAATAGCCCCTTAGTTATCGGCGAATATAAGTATAGGTTTATTGTTTATTTAAATACCGAGTTCCTAGAGTAATTATTAAAGCTAAATAGCTTCTTTTCTAGCTAAAGTTTAAGTAAATAACTCGGCTTCGTAGGTTAATAAAGCTATAGTAGCTTATTGTTTTAAGCTCTATAATATAGCTCTACTTCTAAGATTAAATAAGTGTAAACGTGTGGAGTAAACCACTACTTGCTGTGATAAGATACGGAGTCAAGTGTAAACTGCTATATTGAGCGAATAACAAAGTAAGGGAAGAAGAGAGTTCCAGAGGAACGGAAGCTTATATACAAGATTTGAGCAACACGTGTGACGGTTATGGTCACGAGGGCTGGATGTCACATGCTCGCTTAGCGAGGCGCTAGCGCGCACGACCTGTATTTAGTTCCCAGCTCTCTCGAGCTCTCCTTCTTTCCTCGTCTTTTGTCCTAAGAATAGAGTGTTAATTTATATTGAGCGAATAACAAAGTAAGGGAAGAAGAGAGTTCCAGAGGAACGGAAGCTTATATACAAGATTTGAGCAACACGTGTGACGGTTATGGTCACGAGGGCTGGATGTCACATGCTCGCTTAGCGAGGCGCTAGCGCGCACGACCTGTATTTAGTTCCCAGCTCTCTTGAGCTCTCCTTCTTTCCTCGTCTTTTGTCCTAAGAATAGAGTGTTAATTGTTCTGAGTTCTACCTGAAGCACGTCTGTCACAACACGCACGTGCCGTGCTACACGTGATCTACCCCTTGTCCCTCCAACTCCGTAACAATAAGTATCCTAATATTAATCGGCTAGTATTTTTATTATCTACCTAACTAGTATTTATATATCCTTAGAGTTTCATATACTATCCTTTAAAAATAAGTATAAGATTAAGTATGCCTTTAAGGTATTAGAATAACTTTTAGAGCGCTTATTTATATATTTTCGTTGGTTAGTAGGAATATGTAACGAATACTCAAACTGGCTAACTAAACTTGGCTGGGTGTTCGCTGGTTGGTATGCTATGATAAGAAGAAGACTATCGGGTTGTTCACTTGGAAGTGAACTCGTTACTTGTATCAAAGATGTCAAACTAATATGGTAAGATTGATAACTAAGTTGAGCACGAAGCTCCTATCTAATGGCAGACGTGCCAGTCTTATATAGAACCTTCGTTCTCTCTACATCGCCTACATCACCTGTCGATGTAGTCGACCTCCTATCGCTAACATCGACTGTCGATGCGAGCGATGCGATTGATCACGTGACTACATACACGAGAAATCCTTGGATCGCTTAGCTAGTCTAAGCATCCCGAGGCGTCTTTTGCCCCAACGGGGACTGAAGGGCACGTGACTTGCGTACGTGCCCGCCTAGACGTTAAATAGACACACACAGTCTAAGCATCCCTATTTGCTATAAGAAACTGTTGTGCTGGGTCTACTTTCTCTTTTGCTCCACTTCCTGATTTGATCCACTTTTAGCTCTGCTGCCTAAATGTCACGGATGCCAACAAAGGATAAAGTGTATACAGCTTTTGAATCAATTGCTAGAACTAAAACCGTAGGTACGAAGAAATCAAACTAAAGAGAGAAGAGAATCTGAAAGGAGCGAAGTTATTTAAGTTGTTCCAATGCCAAGTCTCGTCACGTGCTTGGCCAAGCGAATGAAATCCTGTCAAATGAAATCCAGCTCCGTGTCACGAATCACGTGCTCACGTGATAAGAGAAGACCAGGCGGCGTCCTGAAAGGTCAAGCACTATCAGTACTCTTATAGCAAATAGGGACGCTTGGTTTAGCATCACGTGACTCGCTTGGATCATGGAGGATCATATGAGCCAGTGTGAGCCGGATCAGATGGATCATGGTGATCCACATGATCCATAGAGAACGAAGGTTCTATATAAGACTGGCACGTCTGCCATTAGATAGGAGCTTCGTGCTCAACTTAGTTATCAATCTTATCATATTAGTTTGACATCTTTGATACAAGTAACGAGTTCACTTCCAAGTGAACAATCCGATAGTCTTCTTCTTATCATAGCATACCAACCAGCGAACACCCAGCCAAGTTTAGTTAGCCAGTTTGAGTATTCGTTACACTTTATTCACTTAAATTTACTAACTTATAACGTACTAAATAATAGTACGATGTTAACGCACGGACAAAAAAGTCCCGCTTATTTTGTCCACCTGAGGAACCTTCTCTTCTACCTATCGTCGTTGATTTAATCTCACCGCCTTCTTAAGTCCGATGATTACAAATGGCGATAACGATATCTTTGGAAGAAGACCCTTTACGGAAATCCAACACCAGATCCCCCCCCAAAATCACCATGAAGCCGTTCCATCCTTCTCCAAAGGCATTTCCTGCCATCTCACAACATTTCAAAGGCGAGCCTGACTTCATATCCAAGAGACATTGTCTCTCGCCAACCTGAGAGATCACAATGGCACCATCCAACGCCGTCGCGCCAGACGCACCATATTTCACACCCCTCCAATCACCACCCGTCGGAACAGCACTATCTCCCAATCCCCCAACGCTCTTCACCCCTCAAAATCCGGGAAGTGACATTCCAAAACCGAATATGTAAGACCTCAATTTTCCCTTCAATTCCCTCAATCTCTCCCTATCTCCCCCCATCACAATACAATCGCATACTAACCACAACCAGGGGTCGCACCAATGTGCATGTACTCCGCCCACGCCGGCCACCTAACCGACTTCCACCTCATCCACCTCTCCTCCTTCGCCTTCCGCGGCGCCTCCCTCACCATCGTCGAAGCGACCTCCGTCCTCCCGGCCGGACGCATCAGTCCCGAAGACGCAGGGCTGTGGCAAGACTCCCAAATTGCGCCGCTGAAAAAAGTCGCGGACTTCGTGCACTCCCAAGGCCAGAAGCTGGGTGTGCAGTTAGCGCATGCGGGGCGGAAAGCGAGTACGCTCGCTCCCTGGCTGGGGGAGAGGGGCAAGGCGAGTTTGGCGACGGAGGAGGTGGGAGGGTGGCCGGGGGATGTGAAGGGTGCGAGTGCGATTCGGTGGGGGGAGGGGTTTGCGGAGGTGAAGGAGATGACGGTAGGAGATGTGGAGGAGGTGGTTGAGGCGTTTAGACAAAGTGCTATACGAGCTGTGAAGGCGGGCGTGGATGTTATTGAGATTCATGGCGCGCATGGGTATCTGATTTCTTCGTTTCTTAGTCCTATCAGTAACCGTCGGACGGATCGATATGGAGGCTCGTTTGAGAATCGCATCAGGCTTTTGATGGAGGTTATTGAGGTTATACGCGGTGTTATTCCTGAAGGGATGCCGTTGCTGGTGAGAGTTAGTGCTACGGAGTGGATGGAGGAGAAGAGTGAGGAGAGTTGGGATGTCCCATCTACGATTCGTCTTGCGAAACTACTCCCTGAACTCGGGGTCGATTTGCTAGATGTAAGCTCAGGTGGAAACAACGAGGCACAGAAGATAGAGATGCATTCCGACTTTCAAATCGGGATTGCAGGACAAATCCGTAAAGCGTTGTTCGAAGCTGGGATCAAGAACTTGTTGATTGGAGCTGTGGGGATGATCACCGCGGCAGAAGTTGCAAAATCTATCGTTCAGAATGCAAACTCTGGAACGGGAACAGAAGGAATGGAAGGGGAGAAGGAGAAGAAGACGTTAGAAATAGAAGATGAGCAGGGGAAGATTGCGAAGGCGGATGTGGTGCTTGTTGCACGACAGTTTTTGAGGGAACCCGAGTGGGTCCTCAGGGTTGCACATAGACTTGGTGTGCAAGTCAAGTGGCCGAATCAGTATTCTCGGGCGCCTTTTCGAAGGAGGAGCAAGATCTGAACAGGCTTTTTTTAGAGCGTTTTGTCGCCTCTGTCGCTTCGGGAAAAGAGGGCAATGAGATAGAGGCATGAGATTTGAGATTATACAGATATACAGCATGTAATTGAGATGAGACGAGACAAGATAAATGACCTTTAGAAGAGGAGAATCTGGCCCCATATCAATAAATTCGCATGATTCCGTATTCCATTATCAGCATCGTAGTTAACTTCTAATCAATCGCCTTCCTACCATCCTATACAGTAAAACACCATTGCTCGTCAATCCCCAAACACCACCAAAATCCCACCTCCTTCGCGCCAACTGCTTCCCTCTTGCTCCAACTCCCTCTAGACTCCTTGACCATCTCCAAACCCGCCACCCATCACCCAAGCAAATCAAAACCCCCCCAACCAACCCCTCACCACTCAACTCCAACTCCAGCCCCAATTCCCAACCCAACTCACATCCCCCCAGCCATAGGAGGATAAACCTTCCCCTCCTTCTTAACAGTCGGTGTACACTATCCCCACACCACTATCAGCCCTAATCCTCATCATCATTCTCATCCTCATCCTAATTCTCATCCGCATCCTCATCCGCATCCTCATCCTCATCCTCCATATCTCCCCCCCTTTTCCGGACCAACTCCCAAGTCATAAAGTAAGGTACACCCAAAGAAACGACAGGAACTCACCGTACACCTTTCCTCAGCGGGAATCGCATCCATCACCCCGGGAACATGGGCGCCGCAGCCAAACCAGGTTGTTTTCGCTGTTTGGGGTGGGTGGGTTAGGTGGGAGGTTTAGGAAGATGAGGTGGAAGGGAATGAAAAAGGGATGAGAGCGAAGGGATGAATCGATGATGGATAGGGAGAGAAGAGGAGGGGAACGTACCGCATGTTTGACATGTTACTTTGCGACACATCTTCCTATACTATTCTTTTCTTTTGTAGGATTGCGATTATTTTGTTTCATTAGGTTAGGTTGGGTTGGGATGAATTGAGTTGAGTTGAGGTGAGATGAGATAAGACGGCGGGGTTGGATGCGGCGTAGCTTCTTCCCTACCTACCTACCTATCTTCTACTCTAGGTATCTTGTACTCAGTACTGTACCATACTCGTAACCTTCTACATCAACAAGAATCCTCGGGGAGTAATATATAAACCACATAAACCTCCTTCCGTCACTTTTTCAATTTTGCTTTCGATGAAGGATGAAGATTTACGAGTACGTTGTTGCAGAATCAGTCCACCTGCAGTAACAATCAACTTGATGAGGTAAGATTACAGTAGTGGGCCGGGTCCGGGTCCGGGTTCGGGCTCGGGTTCGGACTTCCAAGCTTCCCGTCCGTGGATAAGCGAGATAGGTGAGATTGGTGGGGTTTAAATAGGGGGGTTGCCAGTCACCCGGCTCGTACCAGTACACATGAACCAAACGCGGGCCAGGAAAACTCTCCTCCCAAATGCGCCAGCGAAGCTCCAACGGCAATTTCTTGAAGTAAGTAAAGGTGTGTAAAGACAAGAGACCGTCGGCGTCGGGAAGCTCATTGATGAAGGCACCACGCATGAGGTTTCCCCATCTCATTCGGTCATAGTGAGAGCATGAAGGCATATATGACATGATATCGCGGTGTGGTGTGAGTTTCTTCGTAGCAAGGCAGATTAGAGTATCCAAGTGCTTGAGATGGTGAGGTGACTGAGAAATAGGAAGGGGTTCGCGGTCGTGATAGATTATGTATTGCTATCGCCACAGGGATTGTATGAAGATGAGATTGAGGAAGGGAATACTGATGTTGTTTCTTGAGTCTGTGGAACACTGGTACTGTACTTGTGCTAGAAACGCATGGCGGGGTGATTCTTTTCAGCTTTTAGGTATAACTATTGCACAGCAGAGGTGACGCCCTGCATGTGATGTGTGGCAGAAAGTGAGGAGGGAGCGACCTGAGCGACTCGCGCCCCCAGAGTCACGTGCAACCATGCGGACCTCGGGAGCTTCCAATTCACCTCCACTGCGACTGCCTCAACTTCCATACCGACCTCTCCCTTACTCCTCTTCTCAATTGCATCTCAAATGTTCAACTTCAAGTTCTTTCAACTTCTTGCGCTTTACATCTACCGCTTTAATCCTCTCCCCAAACTTACCATTGTTCCATCGATATCACCAACAGCAATCTCAATCTTAGCCTGCATACGATACGGATACAGTACCGCCACTATCCCACATTCCACCAACTTCTATGAATTCCAAACTCAAGACTCACTCAGAAGAATCCCGTCTGCTCACAGCACTGGATCACGAACCTGACTCTTCTCTCGAGACCATGACCTCCCTTCTGGGTTCATTGCCCGCTCCATCTACCTCTCGTCCTCAAGAACCTTCCCTTGCAAGCCACGCGGCTCTGAGCACAAAAAAAGAAAACACCGCACGGCGATTCAAGGACAGCTTCACAACTCCCTTTCCTACCACAAAGAATATGGTCAACACGAAGAAGCTGAAGTCCCCTCGACCACTCCGTGAATTCCATCTCTTCACCAAGCTCCCACTCGAAATTCGTCAGATGATATGGAGAGAAACGCTCTCATCCCCAAGACAACTACTTCTGATGACTCACGTCCATGGAAAACACATGAAACCCAACATCCGTTTGGGACCATGTTCAGACTGGTTCAACGTGATGGTTCCACCACCAACTGTTTACAATGTCAATCATGACGGACGCGATGAAGTCCTCGCCCACTACCGTCAATTGTTAACTAGCTGCGGACCCAACGACCCACCAAGAATTCAGAAATCCGTTCTATTTAACCCCAAGACCGACTCCATGTATCTTAGCTGGGATGACTGTATCATCAACCCCCCACCAGCATCTATGTGTAGTGAACTATTCTCTCCCTTGCCCCTGGAGCGCAGCATGACTTTGGAAAAGTTGCGCGCAGCTGGTCTTGAATCAGTTCAAACATTGGTATTGGGTCAGAAAGCCGAAATGCAGGGCGACTCGACTGTAGACTTGAGCAGATGTTACCCAAGACATTTGGAGCTTTTCACCGGGCTGAAAGAACTGCGTCTGGCGAGATCCGAGTTTGCGGCCGTGGGAGTGTCTATGCGACAACTGAATCAGTATGCCGCTTCCACCTCGCGACATTTCCAACACATGAAGAAGTACAATCCCAAGGTCAAGATTCCGGTCATTACGTTTTGGGAGATGGAGGAGAACCCGGTATGGAAAGAGATGCAGAACAGACCAAAGCAAGATATCCCACGTCATACATCATTAGGCGGCTGGAATTCAGAGGCGAAGAAGAAGCAGCCTCTTCAATTTCCAATCCCGTTTGTTGATAGGTTCACCTTTATGCCCTTGGATTAGGATATTCACCTGTTTACTGAACATCGGCGGGAGTGCACTGGTAGGAATTATATCATGGGTTGGGGATTGGAAATGGAATTGGGAATGGAAACGGGTTAGAAAAGCATTGCGAAGACTTCTTAAATTATAGTATTACTGCTTAGAAATCGAGATTTTATATATACCAACGCAAGACCGAAATTTGCATTCCTCGCCTACGTGAAGGTTTGGTTTGTAGTCCGAGGTTGTCTCTAATACTCTCTCCTCGTCTCAAAGCAACGGAGTCTGGAAGATCTCGTAGAGCAGAGTAAACCTCCAAGTCCTCTTCTTGAGATATTTCACGATGTAATATAACGTATACAACATTCCATCAAATTCCCAACACCAAGTACCTACCTACTTAACAAGTCAAAACCACTATCTCTATCTCTACCTCTATACCACCATACCACCATACCACCACTTCAAAAAATACCGCTTACTAAGTTCCTAAGTAGTTGACTCTAGTATCTATAATACGTATCAATAATTCAAATCTACCATCAAAACACTATTCTAGCATAACATCTTACTAACCCTTCTTGATTCTTGAAGTGTTTTGTACAAGGGTACGGAAGTTTACTATTCAAAATCTCACTGTATAAATATATATCAAAGATATATAGAGACGTGAAAGAATAATAGGGGTTCCTTAATTTCCAGGGATATGGATCTATAAGTAAAACCCGACCTTGGTATTCTTACATTACGTTCTCTTGAAGTGTTGATTATATAGAGTGTACGATACGGAGGATTAGTATTACGTATATAGAACTATATACTCTACATATCGCCTGCGTGGTAATGAGATACAGACTATAAGATTCCTCAGGTGATATAGAGATATAGACCTAGAGAATCCCTTACTTGTTGATATTGTTAACCTCCCCGTCGGCCCTCTTGTGGCTCTTGCTTAGAGGTGGATATGGGGGTTTTCGGCACCGTGTGGTTGATAAGGGGAGTTGGTGATGTGTAGATATAGATATAGATATAGATATAGGGAAATGCTTGTGCAAAAATGTCTCATTAGGATTCTGATTTGTAGAAGTAGCGAGATCTGACGAGCTAGGTTCTTAGACTTGTTGCTTGGAGGTAGGTTTTTTGATACTGCGTGTTTTGATAGGGTGGAGGTAGTGATATGCAGATATAGATCTTAGGAAATGCTTGTGCGAAATTGTCTTGTTAGGATTCTGATTTGTGGGAGGAGCGAGATTTAACGAGCTAGGTTCTTAGACTTGCTACTTGGAGGTGGGTTTTTTGATGCTGCATGTTTTGATGAGGTGGAGTTCGTGATACAGATGAGGGAACCCTCTCCTTGATATATCTCTTCTTGATTATCTGTTCCGTAGTCTCTAAGGCATCTGGACTGGCCATGTTCTTCTTCTTTGACCCCGTTCCCGGGGCACTCCACTCGAAGTATATTAAATTGAACTAGCGTAAATAGCTCTAAGAACTCTCTTCTTGATATTTCCAAGAGTGGAGACTTCCTCGAAGGCCTTTCCGATAGAATTGGCAGTATTTTCAAGTAGGGCCAAATCACTGGTATCAAGTGTTTTGGGCACTGTAACGGCGAGAACGGTAGCAAGCTGCGCGCTGACGACAAAGGGGTGGAGGAAAGGCATCTTGTTGAGACGCTGAGTGCAAAGTGTGAGTAGATTTGATGATGTGGAATGGATGTAAATCACAATGTTATGAAGAGTTGTTGTGCCGAGTTGCGTTGGAGAGAGAATGGAAGGCGGACTTCTTGGGTTCGTTTATAGACTATTTTTATATACGAGAAGTATATAGCTTTTTAAGATTATTATAATACTTAAGAGTAAACTAGACTTAGTAGGCATTTGCTGTATAAGCTACGAGCCTACGCAAAGTTCTTCTGCTAAGGTTAGAGTAAGCGTAAGTTCTCTTTTGTGAATCTCACTACTCGAAAGAATGCTTTGGAAAAGTCGCAGCCGCTATGTCATCTATAAACGTTTTGATCATTTTCCTGTGTAAAGGATAGAGTCAAATTTAAGGCTCTTGCTATTACAAACCTTGACGCCGCATTGTAATGTTTTAATCAAGGTTATACGATTGTTATCATGAGAAGAACAGCCTCAAATGGCCACTGTCTAAGTCTGGGTCATAGTGTAAAATCGTTACCAAGAACCTTTACCTTTAATCCACGAACCTACAACTGTAAATTGACTGTAACGGCTGATGCGAGGGTGTGAGGCGGATGGTAGAAGTTAGTAAGACGACTGACTTTTTGTAGCCCTTTGCGCTACCCAGAGAACAGATTTTCATGAGTCTCTAGACAGAAACTTCCGAGAACAAGGAGCCATCAATCATCTCGGTACTCTCGGTTATCAATCATCTTGATCCTCTATGCATAAGAAGGATGACTTCTACCGAGCAGGAGCCCACAGTTCAATAAGAAGGAGCCTCCAGTTCACACTATTCCGTGTCATTTCCCCCCCACCCCCGCCCCCTTTTAATTGGAGGTTCATTGTGAACTTTATAAGCGGGCACAGGGTAGTTTCGCCACAAGCGATTTATCATATCAAGCTATCAGAAATGAAATTTTAATAGGGGGGGAGAGTACATATTACGAGCCATTTGCCGTTTTTACACCAAAACTCGGTATAATCACTTGTAGAAAAAACAAAAAAGATTATTTATAAATATGAAGTCCTTTACAAGATCTTTCTATCTTAACGTTTCCTTCCTTTCTATCTCTTCCGATTTTGTTAGATAATATACAGTATTAAGTAAAATAGGTCTAAAGTAATCTATTATTAAAAATTACGCATTCTACACCAAATTCGGCCCGATTTCGGCACTAAAATATTTAACTCGAGAAAATTAGAAAATATACTAATATAGACTTTCTTTATAACTAAATACACCTATATAGGAGTACTAGTAATATACTTAACTAAAAGTTTACAAGAGGGCTAAAGCTTTTAATTATAAAACGTAATATTATAGGCTATTAAAAACTAGGCAAATCGCCGTTTTTGGGTGTACTTCAGCTAAATGGCTCAGACTTTCCGACGGGTACTGTACCCTAGTAATACACTTTAGCATTAGCGCAACGGTCGATTTACCACGATATCCATCGTTCGTTTGTCTCTGATTCTAGAGTCTACATTAACTGTTTGTTTCAGAAATGGCGATTTTTCTTAAGGATATCTCAGTTCAGGTCGGACTTAGGACTATACGAAGTATCTCCTGTGCCGCCCAGGGGTTTTTCTAATAGGGAATTAGCGCCCCGTTGTTTTTCACACCAAAGCTCACACCGAGAAAGTCGTGCACGTCCTTGGTTTGCATGGAAAGATCTCCCGTCTTGTTGGGACAGATGGAACGGGGTATCCCTAGTCGATATGTTGGGCTTGGATCAGATTGATCTTGAATGACCCCCCCTTTCTCAGTACGCACTCTTACACCCACGTCTGCCCACGTTTTTACCACCAGTATTGGAATCTCTCTCTTGAATGTAAAATCCAGGATAATTACCTCGAGAAAGAAGCATTTCATCACCGGAGAACGCGGTCGAATATATTGTCAGTATAGGCTATGGGCCTATAATTTAGTTCTTAGCTATAGATAGCCCTATAGAATACCCCAAGGGTACTGTAAATGTTATACTGAAGCCGCTGATTTACGCCTGTAAGATCAAGTTTTTACGCTTGAGAAATTGAAGAAATCTTACTAGCTATGTTGTCTGCCCCCACCTCCTGAGGGGACATCTGCGAAGCGAGCCAACAAGGTTTGTGGGTTCGCTAGAGTCCTTCAAAGTACCCTATAGGGCACGAGCCTGTAGTGACACCATTATACCCTGGTCTCCGTAACTAGAGTTCATAAATGATTCATTTATACCAATTGCAGTATTCTGGACAGACAAATAAACTACCATAAGTTCTAGAGCATCCGAGCGACCCATTTTCGAAGCGATGCGAAGGTTAATTCTCATTCTCTTTTGATCCGATAACCATTTTTCGGTCTGCATCGATGTTCGTTCTAGAAGCAAAATGTCGCATCGAGCTCTAAACCTCGATTGATGAACGGCCAAAGTGACATAGATGTAGGCGAGTTGTTTTGCGAACAATGTTCGGGTGGCGGTTCCAAAAGATGTTAGGCGAAAACTATCGTCGTCTTCTTAAGGCGCAGACGAGTCGCCTAATTCAGTAGAGATATAGTAGCCCTATCAGGAGGACCCGTAAAACCTTAGTATATGTTTTTAACCAAATTTGTTTTGGACGGTTAGACCAGTTAAACGTTCATGCTCCACGAGACCCTGTAGTCATAGTAACAACTAACTTTTCCATACGCGGCTAATCTTTTGGGTATTTTGTGTCCTTCTCTTTAGGTTGAGTTTACGGTTTAAGCTTAGATTTGGGGGTTTAGCATAAATACAGTAATCTTTACGGTAACAATGTGGTAGTCTAGAACTTTGCTATAACTCATGAGTTTATTTGCAAAAATGTGGCAAAATGTAACGGAGACTAAATTGTCAGTAATAGAGTTTCGTAGATCTGCTACTCGCCCTATAAAGTTTCTAGAAGCGGTATATCTTTAGACGAAGAGCGGGACTGTTTTGCTATTACCCTCGGACATCTCAGACTCTCTATTTCGTAATGACCTCTAATGAGAAGACTATATTATAAGTGGATTCAACCCTGTATATTTCCAAGATAGGTTTCTAAAGATTAGTTTATTTAAACCTTTTCCAGAAAAGCAGGGCCCGAGGAACTGTACCTCTAAGAAAGGGTTATCTTCTCTGACAGCCTCATGTGCTAAATTAATCTCGTATTACGAAGTTGCCGTGCGCCTGCAAAATAACAAAATACACCATCCATGTATATATGGGTTGGGGGGATACAAAGAGCCTATCAGATCCCGTAAAATCGAGAATATACGAAGGTAGCGTACTACAAGAAACGTAATGTCTAAGAAAACATTTATGTAATACATTATTGGTAATCCCTTGCCTCTTCACTGGACAACCGACATGGCGAGCGAAGCCATAAATCCAATACTGGTTGGTATTCTGCCACCCATTTCTGATACTTTTTCAGTGCTCGCAAGCCCTGTTCTTCTAGTTATGGAAACTATCATTACTACAAAATCGGTAATTCCCGCTACAATAACAAATGCACAAACTTCAAAAGGTTTAAGTACTTGCGAATCATATGCAAGTGTTATTCCTCACAGCCCTACATTATGACCTGCCTAGCAACGTATGTACTTAGTCGACGATCTTTTCATGTGGAAGTGTAACCTCAGTATCGAAAAGACGCTCTAGAACTCTGGGAAAGAATAATCTGAAACCAGATCAGAATGTCTGTTCAATGAAGTATTTTGTGGGGCTATAATCCCTCTGAGCGTAGGTGCCCCGAAATTCTCGGACGGGGATGAAAATCGGCCGTGCCTGTTAAGCGACAGCACCAAGGGAAGACGCACTGACTATTAAAGCCCTTCCCCGTCTTAATTATATTGGACACGCTCTCTGTAAACATCCGATTTGAACAAACCAATTTATTCATCCAATGCAACTAGTTTTAGTAGTGCACAGTGCGATTTTATCATCCCCTGCTTCTAGAGCGAAGAGATATACTGGTATACACACACCACTGTTCTTTCTACTATGTTATAGTACTTGGTAGTATTATGTCGCTTCAGCTTCACGGATCCCACGACAAGAATAGTGGTACGAATCCAACTATCCAGCAAAAATACAACCAAAAGCCACAATTGAAATGAAAACACTCAAACTACTGTTGTGGCATATTCAACTATCCAAGTGAAAATATCTCTCACTACCTCTCTACCTACCTACATATCCCATTACCGGTAGACTTGCGATATGGTTGGCGATTTTATTGGTGACCACACTATCGCTTAACCAAATCACAACGCAAGTCTACTGGTGGAATATGAAATGAAGGATATGAAGAACCTCGCCTATGGAGGACAAGCCGACGTCACATGATAAAACGTGACCCGTACACTCTACTACATCTATCGGTAACATCTACCCTGTGTAGCTTTAGTGCATTGTGTTCAGGATACCTTTGTGATGGTATAGAGATATCAAGGACATAGAAGGAAAGGAAACAACAAAGGTATAATAGAAGTGATCTAATAATCGTATCTTCTTTGTCTCTGTAGAATCCAGGCATCCATAAGGGCCTGTTTGGCCCGGATTTTATCGAGTTACAGTTTTCGGATGCGTACCCTGGATACCACCATATTCGCGAAAACTCTATCCCGTCGGAATATAACTCGAATTACATATTTAGTATAAAATCGTTTGGCTAGAATTTCTGTTGGGGAGTCTTACCGTAGTTGATCTTGTAGTATAAAGCCGCCGCATATGCACCAGATAGCGCTACACGCTATAGTTTTTACTCTCCTATTACGCGTACAACATCTATAAAGAAGGGAATTCAGAATTTGTATATAAATATATAGTTATATAATAAATATATAAATAAAGTAGTATTGTTTACATTAGATAGAATAAGCGAGACACGATCTCGAGATACCATTTTGTATGGGGGTTTCCATCGTATCCCGAGATACTAGTATTCGGAGGATTACTTTATTTATATCCTTAAAACGAGCCAAACGTTCTAGGACTCGATACGAGTCGTATCTCGTACAGAGTACTAAACTCTAATTTTATATGGGGGATATTGTTTCTGGGATACGTATTTCGGCGAGCCAAACAGGCCCTAAGGTACTGGCGGCCATGGATTATCACGTGATCAAACCATGAATATGTCGCGACACTTTTGAAAGCACTTGGATAGATGGAAATAGATGGAAATAATAGTTAGTAACTGGTTCAAGTTCCAATATTTCTAGTTTATAATTCGACAAACTTCCTCGAACGGTATTGAGGTACTAGTGGGGAAAGAATTATGTCTACGAGGATCAAGAAGTCACGAAAAGAATAAATCAGCAATGTTGGGAAAGTAAAGTGTAATTGTTTATGTCTATCTAGGGAAATTGGGTATTTTGTTGAAGTGCGGTACAAGAAAAGAAAAGAATAATACGTTAGATACCCGATCTAATCATGTGTGTGTACTGGTACAAGAATCTTATACCCTCTCAAGAATCGATTCGTCCATCTCCATACAAATTCTTTCAAGATCACTGATCACCATTTTTGCCCTCAATAAGGGTTAGTGATGTTCAATCCTACACCGGCTCCAGGAGTGCACTTCGTTCCAGGCGCAAGACGCGTTCTTCCGATGAAGTTTCCACCTGTGCACGTCGAGAAGCTGACTCTATCATCGTGACATAGGAGATTGCCCTCAATACAAGGTCCAGCGGGAGCTGATGGTTGAGCTGGAGCTGAAGATGAAGTGGTGTAGCTTGGAGGAGGCGCAACCGAGGATGGACTTGCCGTGGTCGATGGTCGAACAGAAGTGACCAACGTCGTCGGAACAGTACTTGGCTTTCCCGATGACAATGTTGGCGTTGGAGGAGCTACAGAGGTCGTAGGAGCCGGTGTAGATGATGCAGGTGGTGCATAAGTGCTGGTCGGCGCTGATGGAGCAGTAGGGGAAGGTGAACCTGATGATGATGGAGGGCTTCCTGGTCCAGCTGTAGCTTGCGGGTTGCCGTCGCAGGTTGCCTTGATGGGGTTTGCAGTACCTTCTGGATGGTCAACAACCGATCCTGGATTCGGGAACTGAATCGCCTTTTGTGCTGCTCGTCCGTTTTCTGTCGTGCATCCTTTACCGACGGTTCCCAAGTTCGCCATGAATATAGGGGGATAGTCTTTCAGAGCATCGTTGGGAACGGGTCCAGTGCCGCCGGCAATCGAGATTGGCGCAATATTCATGTAGAACTCGTTGCCGCCAGAGATGCGGTTGATCCACGAGAATGCTAAAGAATAGTTGCCAGGGGGTAGAGTCTTAGGAATTGTGAACTCCAACTTGTCGGAAGGGTTTACATTTGGTGCGAGGTTTCCCTTCTGGTGAGCCATTGGAAAACCGCCCTCCCAAGACTTGAGGACTCGGAAGTCGCTATTTGTCTTACTTGGTTCGTGTCCGGGGAGAAGGGAAACCTGACCAGATCCACCACCGTGGATTGCCGCACCAATGAAGGAGAGAGTTTGGACTTCACCAGCTTTCCACAATGGAATGGATCCATTAAGTTCGAGCTTGGTGGTACCAGCGGGGATCTTTCCTGGGAAGTCAGATCCGTCGGGTTCGAGAGGGTTGTAGTGGCCATCAGCTGGGAAAGCGAACGGCGGTGGGCTCTCGAGGATGATGTGCCCACTTGCGAAGGCAAGGATGGTCGCGAGAAATAATGTAGTATACATCGTTCCTGACTTGTAAATGGTGTATATCGTAAATGAGTGTATGTTGTGTTTGTATCGTAGCGAGTGGGTGTGGTAGAGCGAGTGTCTGATGGAAAGAACGACTGTTTGACGATGAGGACAGTAGTTTAAGACTTTGTCGTGCCAGCGCTGTTCGTGATGTATGAAGTGGTTGTTCAGAAGTTGATAAGAGGGAAATAAAGTGCGCAATATAACTGTTTAATTGAGGCGTCAAGCGACAACAAAGTCATTCAAGGAGTGAATAGAGGAATGCGAACGCATATGGGTATAAAAAGTACAAAAGAAGGAACACAAAGAAGTTGCCAGTATTGCAAGGCATTATTCACTCAGGAAATGTAGTTTTCATATATTCAACAATAGTAACACAAGGAGTCAGACAAAGGACCGCCTGTAAAGACCCAAATGGTGGTGATGGAAATCTTTGATGGCCATAGGTCAATAGTAAGAGAACAATCACAATTCACTGCAGCCAATCAAAGGCTCCAGATGCACAGGTCAGGAGGAGGCGCACAAGTTTCGACCAATCAGATTTCACCCGTACCACGTGACATAACATTCTTGAAACAAACTTCTCCACTATCAGATTTCCAAAAATCTGGGGAAAAGTAGGTCCTTCCTAACTGAAACTTAGGCGATGGTGGCCAAAATTTTGCCTCCATGAAACTAGACCGCGATATAGTAAGCATTTAGTCAAAAGGGGTCCCGAAGATCCCGCCGCCCCCTGACAGACCCAAAGAAATCATAGCCAGAAATAAAAGTTTTCATGAAATTGCTAATAGCTATGTGTAAATGAATAAGAAACAATTTGCAACCAATTGTGACGTCTTTCTCCTCGAAACACTAGCTGTGGATTGTTTACAAGTTCCTTGGCTGGGTGGGCAACCGCCGGTAAAGCGAATCCTCCCAAAAGCCTTATGTACAGATGATGATTTAGACTCGCGGCACACAAGTCTTGTAGATATACGCAAGAATCAAGGCTTTGGTCAAGATAGGAATGCAGTTGACCATCAACAAGTGACACATATTGTATTTCCAGCCTCAATAAATAGGTTGAACAGCATGAAACTACATGCAGCACTTTGTGGCACAAACAAGAATGGCGAGATTCTTATACCATAATTTGGGAAATCGCCATTGATATGACCTGCCGAGCGTGAATGCCGTATTCCTTCTAACTAGTAGAGACTCGTGGCGTTTCCAACAAGAAGATTTTCATACATCTTTTACGAGAGAGATGCTATCATGTCTTGAAAGCTCCCTTGACAAATACGTGGAGAACTCTCGTTAGGAACTTCCACGTAAATTGGCAAAATAATCACTGAAGGTTTATACCCCGAAGGTGCCACTGGAAAAAGAAATATAGAAATTGAGGGAAATATCTCAAACCCATACGAGATTCCACGTCAAAGAAATTCCCGACCGTAAATCATTCTTGGGTTGCCTAATCTCATGAGCTGCCTCTTCCGTACGGGTCGCAGGATGTTCGCCTACGACTTGGCAGGATAAAGGGGTAGGTCGTAATTCGCCAAGTCCTATCCTATTTCTCACAACTCAAAATCCATTCTGGCAAAGAAAGCGAGTAGTCTCCATTTTAGAAGCGAGAATTGTTTGAAGACTTTCATCAAATAGCTCCAACTCCTCAATCTCGATCCTCTTATAATAGATTTCCCTCAATGCATTCCCAAGATTGGAACACTCTGGGTCGATCCATACGTCACTTGGATATGTGGTATCCTTACACTGTAGGATTGAGAAGCGTTTGCGCTATGAAATTTAAGAAGCCGAAGGTAGGGTGGAAATATGGCAAAGGGTGCAAGGTAAGACACAATGGATAGTGAAGTGTAGTTGTGTAAATTATTTCATATACGAATTTATTGCGACAATGATATCACTTTCGAAGAAGTTTACACCATGGATATGGCGCCATCTAATCTATACTCATGAAAGAGACCAATGATTTACGGGAGCCTGAATTAGTGAACTTGCAAGACTCTTGATACCATAACAGGGAATATGGTTGACGGCGGACGTACCCACTCAGTTTTAACTACTGCACTGGGAGATTGTGGCAGTGAAAAAGAGTAATGGGAATATATGTTTTCCAATTTTTATGGACTATTGACTCATTAACTTCTTCATCCTACCGCTTTGTACAATTGCTCGGATGAGCTCCAGACACACTTCGATACCCGTATTAATAGACTCTTCATCACAACGAACCGGGACATGAAAAAATACCACTCTCCTCTCCTCCTCTTTTTTCGTCAAATGCGCCAGACTGGAGAAGAATATGAAATCACACAGATACCTTCCGGCGTCTTCAGAAATCCTAACATCCTCGGCCTATTCACATCATTAGTGGGGTCGCTAAGTTGCGACGGGAATAGGATAAATACAGGTAAAGCACCCCTCCACCTCCTCCAAACATCCACCACGTCAACACTAGTCAACAACTCCTCCGGCATTCCGCTCCAAATCCATCTGTCCCCCTGCTTCTCCCTTCTCTCCACATCCCCCAACAACTCGTTATCTACGTCCTTATTGAAATATCCATCCCTATGTGCCCTTCTCTCAACGCTATAGAACCTTCTCCCAGAAGCCATCCCGATATGAATCGCATAATCAATTTTCTTGCTCTCCTCCCATAGCTTCGGGACTAGTTCTCGGACGACGGGATAGCAGACTTTGATTGCTTCGGGATGGACGAGTATTCGGACGGGTGGTAAATCTGCGATGGCTGAGATATCGGAGGGTGCGGTTTTGGAGGAGGGGAGGGAGGGAGGGAGTCGGGAGGCGATTTCCNTTCGGACGGGTGGTAAATCTGCGATGGCTGAGATATCGGAGGGTGCGGTTTTGGAGGAGGGGAGGGAGGGAGGGAGTCGGGAGGCGATTTCCCAGGAGGGGTTTATTGGGTATTTCTCTTGGAATGGCTGTTGGGAGGTCAACAGTGCTATTATAGTTATGGGGATAGATGACATCATATCTATTTTGGAATCCGTAAAGATTCTTTGACAAGAAAATGTTCTTACAGCAAATCCTGTAACGAGAACGGTAATCTCATCCTCTTGAGGGGGCAAAGGCTCGCCCTGCGACCCCATGATTTGATTTGACTGGAAGTAGATGCCTAGATGTTGTTGAAGAACACGCAGTTCTTTTAAACCTCGACCATCGGCAATCTGAGGGTGATGTAATTGTTTTAATGAAGTAGGAGAGCTTGTGACACCTTCTTAGTAGAGCAGGAGAGCTTAGACGTAAATTCATCCGGTCGATTGATACGTGGGGTAAAGCGGGTGTCCGGGATTTACGTCAGGGGTGCCCGTACCTATTTTGGGAGGTGGTGATTTTATAATATTGGGAAGTGAATTTATTAAAGTGGAGAGATTATTTTGCCGACTTGCTCTTTCCTCAGCCTCTATCACGGGGTTTACAACAATTCCATTAGTTTTATGTTCGCCATTGGGTGTATGGCTCAGCTTCAACTCAGCCATTTAATTATTGTTGCTAAAAAAACCCAACCTCCTCCTCCGTTCGTTGAAATTGATTTTACCCAGCTTGTTGGTGATATTTTATCAAGTGGTATTTTGTAGACCACCACACCCTTAAGTTCAAGTTATTCTGCACTTTCCCGGTGAGACAGATCCGAAGTCTTCGTTTCTAATCTGGTTACCGTTGTAATAATTTCAGACGATGGTACCTTTGTCATGTGTTACGTGGGATTGGGGTGGAGAGGATCCGAGAAAACCACTCTTAGCATTCCTCAAGAACTTTCTATCATATGGTCTTTGCATGGGGTCTTTGGCTCATCAAAACAAGCTTGTTCCGCAGTAGAACTTGCCATACTTCCCTTCAGTTAATTTCTGGGTGTTCGCAAGAAACGTGAAACGATCTGAATATTTCCACGTTGGCTCGATAATGCCTTCGACAATCAAAGTGCCGCGATTGCAAACCTGTTTTCTGCTTCACAAGATAGTTCAACCCTGGGATGAACGCATTTAATGGTAGCTTGGAGTGTTTAGCTTTTGGCTTTTTGCTTGTAACTTTTGGGTTTTTGAAGGAAGACATGAAATGGTGGGGGTTTGTTGTTGTTTTCTTTCTGGGTATTTATTTGGGAATATCGGGTTGTAATATCTTTCATTTTGTCTTTCATTCGGTTATCAATATCTTAAGAGAACAATCAAATTATCTTTCGGATGCTACATGAAAGCTTTCTTTATTGTGGGGCTTCGGCACTATTGAAAGGGTGGGTTGGCAGATAATGCATTGTTTTCTCCGCAGAACAAACCACATCAAACATATAAACACAAAGCGATTGTGAGTCTGAACACATTTCCTGACATTTAATCAGACTTAAAAGGAAGGGATTTAAGGAAACCTCCCAAAACTAATAAACAGACATATCTCAAGTTACAAACTTCACCCAAAACAAAAGGTAAATCCAGAAATGTCACACAATATGAAAAATATTTTGTCTCAAAAGAGTATTTTAGACAGAGTCGGAGACCTTCCAGGGGAGTTGAATATTATGGTTCGGGACAGAATGTTCGCACCAAGAACTGTTATAATTCAACAGACCTTGCAGGAAGACAGACCTAGGAGGGAGTTTCACCACATGTCACCCTATGATCCAGCTCCATCCATAGGTATTGAGAATGGCACTTACGAAATTGTGCGGGAACCCCCTCCTATTCCGCGGTCGCGAGCCCCATTTCTGCAACGGGCAGCTTCACTTCTAAGAAGAAACCGACTGGTACCAGAGGCCGGATTTTTCCATATCAATTGGGAGCGAGACACGTTAGCACTCAACCCGGCCCCTGATTGGATTCGGAACCCAGGTGGCCACTTCGGCGACAGACTGGATCGCAACAATTCTCTTTTCGGACTTGTAGGGTTCAATGTCTTGTTGGATCATGCATATGATGTCCCATTAACACAAGGAACAACCCTTACACTAGGGCATTTGACTTGGCCAGTTGATGACAACGATGATGCGAATCGCCTATTCCGAGAGCGATACCGGTTGCAGCTTTTCAGACTTCTCCGAAAGGTCAAGTTAAAGAAGCTTATACTGGTAAGAGCTGTCAACCCTTCAAGCTTCATTGAAACGGAAACAGCTGGCCAAGGTCGGGGCGAGAACGCACTACTCACGAAGGGAGAAAACGGTGTTGCATTGTGCCAGCGTCAAATCGAAGCGATCCTTCGGGAGTTCTGTCAAGGACCTGGTGCACCGCCAAACTATCCGGTTCCTGAGCTTATCATCCTCAAGCATGATGACCCACGCGCTCCTAGGTTCACAGATGACGTATAAGTCAATATTCTCTTGATATAGAACCACGGTCATTTGTCCCCTTGAACTTCAATTCCCAATACCCAATCCCCACAGCTCAACCCCAACCCCTTCCACAATTTTAAGTCTTATCAAAAGCAATACCTCGCCAATCAAAATTCTCCTCCATTAATGTGATTCGATAATGTTTATTGTGAATTCGTTATAGATGTGAACACAAACAGCCTCTAGTCTCCTTCTCGCTTAAGGTTCCACTCTTGTTAAGGAAAACCTCCGCATTGCTCGTGAAGAGTGGACCCAGTGAGAACAGAACTATGCGTCAAATAGAACTATCCACCTGGATTACGTACGAAATGAGAGGGGCAGGCTCGGAGCAATGGAGTTCAAATCAGAAAACAATTCATCTCTGATTGTGGAGAGGGAAATGGTCTCGTGAAGACGAAAGAGCAGCCTCAAAAGAACGCGTGACCTGTGCACAAACCCTTCAAAAATATGAAGTTCTATGACTCCAATTTTTGAAAACTCGTCAAGTTGTACTTACCGACAAAGTTCGTTTCGCAAGGTATAGTAATTACTCCCTGTACTTAGTTGTACCCAGTTTACCCAGTTTCAAGTCGGCGCCCTCGCAACCAAACTCGAAAATGATCACGAACTGGTGCAAATGAATCCCGCATCAGAAACACATATTGTTGGGACATACGACCTGTCCAATGGAACGCAGGATCATCATACATCAGCATTGATATCTTGGTCACGACGGCCTCTTCGAGAATTGAGCTCATAGCATCCGAAATCATGCACATTCAAGCGAATCGCATAATCCTCTGTGAATGTTTTCAAACGCTACAGTACCATGGCTCCACCAGGGAGTGAGGGAGTGAACACAACACCTGATAGAGGTTTTCGTTGATCTGTAGGCGAACTCGATTGCAAGAAATGACCTGAGTGGGCTCATGATCACCCCACGCATACGGTTATGCTTCAAATGGAGCTATGCAATCGTCTTCAGCGTCCTATATCAAGCTATGAATGTGTGCCTAGATGTGACATCACTCGTTCGTTCCGGCCCAACTCATCATTCCATCGCTTCTTCTCGAGCCTCAAGAGAAGTAAACAAAGTCATGAAACTTCACAACGTCACCTCTCATGAATACAAGACCGTACGTCAACGCTCTAATACATCATCTACCTGCGAGACATCCACAACCCCTGTTCGAATACTCGAACCCAAACATTCGCCCCTCCTCTCCTCTCATATTCTCCTTCCTTCTCCAGTGAAAAAAGAACACTCAATGTATCACCAAAATCTCTATGCCTCGGTTCGACCAATAATATCCACAAAGAAAAACAAAAATCACACACGCAGGAAAATCCAAGAGTACAAAATCAAATCATACTCCTCCGAAGAAATTTACAATATAAAGAACATGTCAGATATAAATCCATTGGGAAAAAAACATGCAGTACATACACGCACAGTCACGTCACCAAGCCCAATCCATCACCCAGCACCCCAAAATAACAGACGACCAGATAAGTTGAAAGAAAGATCAGGGCCAAACAGCCAGTCCAAAGACCCTCCCCTCGCTCACGGGGCCAAAAATAGTGCTCAATCCATCGCGGAAACTCTGTCTTTCTTCCTTGTCCTGGAGATGCTCAGAAATGATTGATTTCCAAAGTTCCCCCTTTTCCAAGCCCTCTTTACCCATCTTATCGTTCCATCGTATTCCCTCACTACGTCTTCCCTTGCTACGCTCGTGAGAAGCAGTCTTATTACCATTAGGTATCCAACTCCCATCACCTGCCAAAACATGTCTCCGCATAGCTATATTCCAAGAAAAGCTGCTCTCATGCGTGCCCCCGAAGATGCTGCTTCGTAACAGAACTTGGTAGTCGATCAACAATTTTTGTTCCCAACCCAGATTTTGCATTTCAGGAAATTCCTTCTCGAAGCCGTGCGCATTCAAGAGGTCTTCCTTTGTGGCAACTGTTACACTTGAGTTCGCAGCATCCTTCGCAAAACGTATTTTATCCCGATCATTCCCAGTCGTAAGATAAACAACTTTCAAACCGGACGACTTCGCAGCCTCAAGGTAATTCTCAGCCTGATCCTCATAACCCGTCCAATTTGCGCTCGTAGCATCCCCCTCAGTCCTCAAATGCGCACCATAATAGTAATGCTCCTGCACACCCCCACGATCAGGATGGATGCCAAACCCAAACCTTTGATTCAAAGCAAATACCACCGTCCCAGCAAGCCTCCTTACATCCTCACTAAACCTCAACACCTTCCCGAAATTCGCCACAAATCGTGGCTCATCATACCCGAGAGGCAATTGGAGAAGTGGATTCATGATCGTAACCACCACTGGCTTCTCCTCGCTATAGGGCTTGAGGTGGCTTTTGTTTAACCAATCCCGAAAACTTTCCGCCCATTTCTCTGGTGAGGAGAGGATCACATCGCCGATATTCGGGCCACTTAGTTCGAAGGGGTCGAGTTGGAGGGGTACCGCGGTGGATGGTTTATCCCACAATTCGTTTTGATGTGAAATTGTCCGGATATCGGGACATGTGGTGCGCAGGGAGTGGGTAAAGTGTTCGAGGTCGAAGAAGCGTTCGAATGATTGGGGTGGATTTGCATGTAGGAGGGTTTGCTTGTTACCCTGGGCGAGGTCTGGGAGTTTTCTGCTGGCTATCATTTCGGGGATTATGAATGAGGTTGCTGTTATTGTTAGCTATGCCAGTGAAGGACCGGCAAGGAGTGGGATGCAAACCTCCTGCTTCGATCGCAAAGCGTAGACAGTTGAGATAGATATTTCGCACAATACCCACTCCACCGGTCGGCGGATCACATTTGAAGATCAAGCCTGGCGTCCATCTCGTATTCTGGCACAACTCTTTCAACGAACTCCCATCGAACGGTCCGTCAATATCTGTATCTGCGATAGCTTGTGCAAAGACTCCTTTACGGCCGATCACTGCGGTTTGATATACCTTCCTATAGCTGGCCTTTGGTATTTCACGGGTATGAGGGAATTGAAAGATGACAAACAGCCCGAGGGTGAGAACGAGAGAGATACGAAGGAGAAATCGAGAAGAAATCATATCGATATACCTTCACAAGGGGCTTGGAATTGCACGAAAAACATGGAAGGAAAGACAATTCTTACCTTCATAGCCTCTTTGCATATAGATAGAGACCACTTTGGTGATATCAGCCGCATTCCCCTGAGTTCCTGAAAAAGCAATTCTGGCATTGCATGTCTCAAAGGGAGGCATTTTGTTGCGCTTGCCACGTGTAGTTTTGAACATTTGGGTAGAGAGAGTAGCTGGACAGTACATTACCATATCAAAAATGTTGAATATCCATACGATGTACTCGTAGACTTGTTGGTAAACGAGACGCTGATAGGCGAGCATCGTGTGTTTTGGTGAGTGTTTGGTTTGGTGATGGCACAGAGGGATGTATCTTACTCCGTCATCCGTCATGCCTTCCAATGTACTCGTATATATTACTATACGAGTACGAGAGTTGTGGCACAAAGAATGCACCGCCACATTTTGGACTTCTATTATTTGATCTATGAGTGGTAACATTTAGGTCTCAGAATATTCCCATTTTTTCAATCGCTTTTTGCAATAACCAGATACTCCTCGTACGTAGCCACCCTAACTCGTGAATCCTACCTTCCCCTAACACGAGTACAGTAATTGTTTACGCCCACCGCAACGATCTATTGATACGATGGAATATTCCCCTTCGACTAACCCTCATCATGTTCATCTCGTCCAGCAACTTGCAATGCAAAACCGCCTCATTGTTTTGCAAGTTTCGACGCACCGCTTCTATTGCGCCTTATTTCGACTGTGGTCATTGACCCGCTAAACTCTTTGCAGCTAGTTTTCCGATTCGACAGTTGTCAACTTTCCCTCTTCCTACCGAAGATGGCCTTCATTCCATTTTCGCATGAGGATGTTAGGTTTCGCCCAAACACGAATCCCACAATCGCATGGACGATCCGATGGGAAGACAACGGAAATCTTCTGACCCGAATTCTCCATTCCAATTCCTGCTCTTCGAAGACTTTTCGAGAGACATCAGATAAGATTCAAGCGCCAGTGCGTACGTAGTCGTTGAAGGCTCGAGGTACTAGACGAATGTTTCAGCCATTCCAAATCCCAAGACGATACCAGTAAACACAATACAGCCTGCCTCTGGAAAATGTTTGAATGGACCGATCTTTGGAAACCCGGCTCGAATATACAAAAGGTTAATTTACTTACAATGAAGACTTGTGATTGGATAATTCCGCTAAATAGTGGGTCTCAGAGGGCCGAGAGTCTTAATAATAAAACACTCCGGCTCTTCATCTGATAAATGTACCTTTTTTGGAAACAACGCAAGCGAGATTGTACCAGACCGGTACCTGTGCACCGTTGATAGTTGGGACACCAACGGCACATTCAGACTCGAGGTTTGTAGGAATTTGCAGCACCAAAGAGCTCTTTTCAAAATCGAGACAGGATGGTTGGAAGAACGTAGATGAAATCATCGGTTGCATTTAACCGCAAATGTACAGCTTTCTGCTTCTACAATAGATGGATCAAGTGTATCGTTCATCATTTGACATCAATTTTACTCCTGGGTTTAATACCTCTGAGAATGGAGAACGACTTTGACCAACCACCACTCTCGATGTACAGTATACTCGCGATGTACTTTGAAGTAAATAGTTTCATCTCAACGTCCGAACACGATGACAATGCAACGAATCGCATGATGTCGTCTCGCCTCATTCTGCTTCATGATCTGATGGCGCGACGAAAATCTCTCCTTGTACTTCAAAGTACGGGCATTCGAAAACTACATTATGTCCCGTCCGGACCTCATTTTTTCTTCTTGTTTGATCGTTCGTTTCTGGATACTTGAACTGCACATTCACACATTCATTACGCAAAGTGTTTCGCCGCCCTTACTCATATACACACACCGTACTTTAGCAAACACTCTTTATCTTCGATATAATCAAAACTCAAAATGAAGCTCTCCAATATCGTTCTTCTCAGCTTCTGCGCCCTCGCATCCGCTGGCGTGTTCCACAACCAACTCGATTCACGTCAAGAGACTTCTGATACACCAGCAAACCTTGGTGAATCAATGCCTACCGACGACCCCGCTATTAAGGGCGCATTAGACAGTATCGATGCGTAAGTGCCAACCTCTTCCTCCATCGCTTTTCTCGTCTTAATTCACAACATGTCTAACCTCACGACAGAGCCTTCGCAAAAGAGCCCGTAGAAGACGTTAACCCGAACAATGGCGGGAACAACGGCGGTGATAAAGGTGGTAATAACGGGAACAGACCAGGAGGAGGAAATGGCAATGGTGGCAACAGGAGGTGTAGTGATGTTGTTGACAGAGTCGCCAGGGACCTCGGGCCAAAGAGTATTGAAGGGGCTATTGTGCGCAGGGTTGCTGATGAACTACGACGACGTGGGCTATGAGGTACAGGTTACTGGTACGGTGAGGCTTGGATAGGAGGCTATGGGGGGATGGGATGCCCGTTTGTTAGCGTTTTGTTTATTCTGTCTCTCGCTAAACGAAATCGCTAGTGGGAAGTCGCACCGATTAATTGGTGCTTCCGGAAGCAAAGATCGAGTGATAGGAGCTTGAGCGTGAATCATGATTTTGGGCATAGCCATAGCGTTGTACCTCTCTCAGCAAAGTCACTTCTAAAGTTTTGCAAACTGTTCTTTTTTGCTTTGGATGTTAGACAGCAGCTAATATGGCCAATCTACTCGCTACTCGTACCTGCAGGACCTCAAACCTATAGTCTAGTCTTTTCCTCGGATGAATTTCAAGCCTTCTACAACGATATCTAAGTATCTAGAATGGGTAACCCCGCTTGTAGTGGTTGTTTCTTGGCGAACCCAAGCACCAGTTGCCCCACCCTACGCCCCCACCAGCAAGCTTGATCATTGTTACCAGTCTCAAAATCTTGAAGTCTCCGTCAGAAGTACTCATCGGTATTTGGCTCGCAGCAACAGTCCTGCCCAGTATGGATAATCTGCATTTTTGTAGCGTCGTCAGAAACCGAAGCGGCTCAAACAACCAAATCCACCAAAACTCTACCACGATGCCCCGAAATGAAAACAAGCCAGAAAACACAGAACCATTTCCTTGGGGTTCAAAGGCCCTCATTATGGGAAGTTACCTGCATCTCCTTCGCGTAGCAATCATATAATAACTTTACATCTGCATGTGAATTTGTCGCCCATTCATGTCTCCAGCGTCGCCGAAGTTCTGTTTTTGGAAGCAATTCCATCTCATCGACCCACTCGCCATTCCCAAATTCTTCTAAAAGATATCCATACACATCCGTCCGAGTCTTGACAACTTCGCCTAGTCCGGGATGTATTTCTTCTAACCACGTAAGACTGCCTTCGACATTTAGCCACTGGCAAACTAGAACGTTCATCTGACCGAGTATGTTCAATGTAATCCAAGCGACCTGATCCCATGTGGTTCCATTCGGAACGATGGCGAAGATTGCAATAAGGAGGACAAGGCTGATTCCCCACATCAGGACACCTATGAAGCTTCCTCGAGCTCCAGGTCCAAGCTCAACACCAAGTCCAGACCATTTGTTGACATCGCGACGCGTTCCTTCAAATACGACACATGAGTTGCGAGGCCCCAGGATCACAATCTGATCCTCTTCATCAGGCTTTGTGGGTGTGTTGGTACACCGTTTCATGCGAAACTGCTCGAGGAAGCGGAGAACGATGGATCAGCCAGAGAAAAGGACACAAGGGACAATGCCCTTCCAGGAAGTATGGCCTGCGGCGTTACACCAGCTAAGAACAAAGAATATTGCACCCAATACCACCCAAGTAAGTATAACCCAGAAAGTCTCGAGAACAATACTACCATAAAATTAGAATATACAATTTTTGTTCAGTCAGGACAACCTTACGGCATTTGGCTTCTCTTATTGTCGTTCCTGTTGTCATCACTCGTCTTTTTCTGGCGCGGTTTAATTCGGTATCGTTTGATGTAGCCATTCCTCAGCATCTTCTTCGCGGATATAAGGTTTGCAGTTCGCTGATTGCGAAGCGGTGCTTTCTTGACGCCCTGGATAGATATGTTATCGGGACCCAAGGCTTCTGCGAGCTGGAAGGACGAATGGAGGTAGCTTTGAAGTCCTGCTACCGGAGCTGCTGAAAGACACTCCAAATATGACCTTCGCATCTGGCGCAGCGTCAATTCCTGGCCCTCACCAAGGAGGACCATAAAGGACGAGACATCGAAATTCCACGACTTGTCGGTATCAGAAGGGAGCGACATAGCAGATTAGAAATGCGCAGTCTGTCAGAGAGGACTCTTGAAGTTTGTTTTGTGATGGCCATATATATTTGCTCTCAACGCTGCCCTGTGGTGTGCCCTCCTGTCAGCCTGTCAGCCTGTCCAGGATTTCAGGGATCACCGATATTTCCCTGAATACATGAAAAAATGACTTTTTCTACTTATATTTCACACAATATCAATTTGATAGGGCTGCCACCCGTTATCACTAGTGATTCACATCTGCCTGGCGTTTCTGAAATACATTTTCGCACCTTCTTCTATAGATTCTTTCTGCCATTCGTCTTGGAGAGCTTGTTTTAGCGCTGCAGTATTATGCCACACCCTTTTTCGTATTCTGTGTTTTAAAACAAGCTGACTTGTTTGGTGTGGCGCAGGCGAAAGAAGTGGCTCAAGTCTGCCACTTATCTTGTCCACCGAGAGGCAAGTAGAATAAAGTGTAACGTAGAAGCAAGTATAACGCGGAAGCAAGTGGAACATTCAGCAGAGATATATCGCTCTTAACTACGACATAGCGCCCTATCCACTAGTCGAAAAGACATATAAATAACATAGACTTAATAGTATAATTCATTAATATTGTATAAAAAGAGTATGTCTTTTTAATGTGAAGTACGTACGATACGGACAAGTTTACGTGTTCCTATACCTTAATTAATTTTATTTAGAATACGTACGTAATTTCACTTTCCTAGGCACTCCGCGTGTCAGTGCGTGCGCGACTACGTCCTTATATACTTTACTTAATTATCTATTATGTATAATACGCTATAGTCGCATTTAGTCTTTACGCAATTATACTATAGACCCGATTAACGGCTTTCTTTTGAGCCTATATAGAAGCTTATATCTAAAAGAAATACCTATAACATTATCACCTAACCCATTACGTTACACTTGCGTTCGCGTTGTACTTGCTTCCACGTGACAACTTGCTTCCGATGACCACAAGCGAGAGCGCAGTGTAGCCAAAAACAAATTCCACGAAAACAAGGAAGAGCTGAGGCCTCGGATCCTAGGCAAAAGCAAGCATCTGTCTTGTCAGAGTCAGAGCCATCTGCCCCCTCCACCGAAAATCTTTCATGCATCTCGTCTCTGTGGAAAGTAACAAAATTGGAAATATATTTTCGGTAACCAAAAAACCATGGCATCTTCAAAGTCCACAACTTTACAGAACGGGGTACCAAGTCCTCAGCCATTGAAGAGAGACAGCCTGTCATCCTTGATTTTGATCGCACGTTCGAGCAAATTCATACATCCGCAGCTCGTATGCGAGATCATGTATTGCAGCTTGAAAACCACGTTTTGGACAGAACGGAACTGTACAAGAACTCTGGCCGTTTACGCACCATTACCGCTGTGCCTCTTGCGAACGAGCCGGCTGATTTGAAGGATACAACGGGCAACGCGCAAAGCGACCAGTCTGTACAGCCTGGAGCTCAAACCGCAAAACTTCTTCTTACTGCTCGGCAGCGATATTCATACGATCCAGAAATCCGAGACAGTTTGGCCTTCAAAACAGTATATGGTCCATATATTGTGCTTCGCCAAGTGGATGAGTCGAGTACTGACGGGGCTATCTCAAGAAGATACAAAGACGACATTGAAGAACGGAAAAGACAAGCTTTTGATTTACTTCATGGTTCATTTCCCCTGCTCGGAAAAGCTGCATAACTAAGTGGAGCCTCTGTCTCTGCATTCCGAGCTCTGTGGGAGCTCCATCACCATCGCCTTCATCGAGACCTCAAAGAATACTGGGAAGGAGGAAGCGGACAATTAGCAACAACCCGTAAGTTACTTCATCCTTGCAGCAAAATTGGAGAAATGTATTCGTCAATACCCAACCAGATGACGATGCAACTTGTCTTTGCAAGAATGCACCTCGGTTCGCTATTTCAAGCTCGTCAGAAATCCGTATCACAGAGCCCGGGGACTACGGATCATGCGTCCATTATGTAGCTGTCTCTTATCGATGGCGCCGTCCAGATCCCAAGGGTGGCCGTTACAATATTATATCCGACTCCTTGTCGCGCGAGAAGAACACCGCACCAGATGAGGTCCTTGACCGTGCTATTCATTTTGCTGCACATTGCAAAGTTCCTTTTGTGTGGATCGATCAGGAATGCGTAAGATAAAACGAACAGGAAGAGAAAGAGACGGCAATACAGTCGATGGATCTGGTTTATCAGCATGCTGTGGCCTCAATTAGATTATTGGATGTGACTATCACTACCCAAGAAGATATGGACATACTGGACAGCATGCTGCGCCTTGATGAGCTCAGTGCTCAGCAGTTTGTTGGAAGTCTTAACCTCCTGGAAAGACTCGTAAGAGACGAATGGATGTCTCGGGCTTGGGTATATCAGGAAGTGGCTGCTGCCGGCTCACGTATGGTTCTTTTGTTGAAGTGTGATCCAGCTTTACACCGTGCCTTTCGAGACAGAGGAGATCATTTGACCAACAGCCTGAATATTCTTGGCGAATATGACATCCTGCCTGGAGAACTGATCCGTGCAATCAGATATCTGGAGAATTGGCCGATAATCAGCGGTCACTCCGTCTCTAAGCAAGTTCAGTCGCGTCTAGACAAAGCCTCAAGCTTTATCAAATCTACTTTGAGTGGAGATAGTCCCCTGTTCGGGCGCCTGATCGGACATTTTCAAGAGCCAATGCCATGGGAGGAACAAAAACGAGCTATACGCGATCCACAATATCGGCCATTGGTTTCCGTTGTCGAAGCTCTCCAGGGGCTTGAGGGTCGCTCTAACTCGAGAATTCCTGACAGGATTACTATTCTTGGCAATTTGTGCACATATGGAAAACGATTGAATACCCAATCCATTCAGAACGTCGGGAGTGTTGGGTTCTATGAGCACAAATGTTTTTGCGCTTGCTCTCCTTAATGGTGATCTCACTTTGTTATCAGCTTTGAATGACACACAAGTGGGAGGAGATTGTGAAAGCTTCCAATGGTTCCCTCTCTCCATGTCGATCAGAGATTGTTCTCTCGCTTCAGAAGATCCCAGCGATCGTATTTCCTACCAACTCAAGACACATGTTTTGACGGAAAAGGGTCTAGAAACAGAGGGCAATATTTGGGCGATGACGGAAAGGATCGGCCTTTTGAGCTTGTTCAATACCCTCAAGTTTCCAAAAGGCGAAGGAGACAGGCTGAAGTCAATCTTTCTCAGGGTGGAAGTTTCCAATGGTAATATTGACGCGAAGCTACGCGACGACATTGAGGAACTTGCGATCTGGGCGACGTGGTCAGTGATTCGATGCCTGCATGCTAGTACCAAGTACCACCATCTTGTAATGGTGATGTACGATTGGTTCAAGTGCTTTGCCACGATTAACATAGGTCCAAAAACTTCTGTTGTTGGCGAAAATGAGATAGTTCGCTTTGACGACACACTTTCCTCAGACTGTTTCCAGGCCAATGGGAGTGGTATTGAATGCTTCTGGATCTTGAACCGCTTTTTCAAGCACGGCTGCATTTATGCTGGCCGACTTGAGAATGCAGATCCTGATGGACCCTTAACCGCTGTCTTTGACTGCGACAGCCCTGAAGACATATTCACACCTCTAATTATCTCATTGTCAGATTCAGTCAAATTACGACAAGAGCCTGTGTCTTTCATTGTAGTGAAGCAAGAAAGTTCCACGCAACAACAGGTTCTTTGTTGTAAGCGGCTGTGCGAGGGGTTTGGCAAACCCCTCGGGAAGATACGACACACAATAGACAGTGCTGCTTAGCATGGAATATCAATTCAGACTCCACTCAAGCACCTTTCGGTGCAGATATGCGGAGAGAACCAGAAGAGGATCAGACTGTGGGGAAATTGTTGGAGGAAAACAACGAGTTTCAGCTTGATCTTCCAACGCTCGACAAAACTCCTCTGAGGCTCCCGCTCAAGTCCGGCATGCCAAGCCACCCCTATGAGTCGACCACTCATTGCAGTGCCTGTGATTGCTCCATAGTGAACACTGATTACAGAGCCTGTAAGGCTTGCGATGTGACAATCTGCAATATCTGCCATCTCAAAGGCTTAGGATGTGCGAAAGCACATGAGCCTCGCCATATGATTGTTCTCGAGACCTTGGAGCTTCCAGTCGAATGTTCTCTATACATTTGCATTTTTCAGAAGAATTTGCCAGCTTTGAAGCGACTGCTTCAACTCAGATATATCAAGTATACAGCCAAGGACAAAAAGTTGTTGGACATCGCAACTATACCCGAGAACGCAGAGTACCTCAGGGCCTTGCTAGATGCAGGACTAGTCCATATTGTGGACGATTTAGGCAAAACTGCTCTTCACAGAGCTGCTGAAGAGGGCAAATTAGCAATTGTCAATGTTCTCCTCGAAGCACAGTCGGATACTACCACACAAGATAATTTTGGTGAGACACCATTACATTACGCAGCCGAAAATGGGCATTTGGCAGTCGTACAATGTCTCTGCGAGCATGTCGTACAAGGCGATATTCGAGATAGAAGTAATCGCAGCGCGTATATATGTGCCAACTCAAATAATCATGCCATGGTTTGTGAGTATCTAGAGTCTCAAGGTCTGGCTTATCTGTGAAACTGGCAGAAAGATGTTCGCTCCTTCCCCAAAGATAGATTAGATCAATGGAGATAGTACAGTCCCTTCGCAAAAGTAGCCAGAAATCTTTGTGAACATTTAGACCCCTTTGTGCAGTTTTGAGCATTTTAGTGGTTTGTCTTTATGTTTGTAGTATTGGACTGTTGGACGGGTCCTTGGCGGGTGGGCCTGTTCTGAGCAGGATCCTGTACAACCACGGTATAGCTTCACGCGTGTAACAAGTACGTGTAACAAGTACGTGGTCTCTTTTAGAAGGCTCAAGATTCGAGAATTAAAGAGGTAATGGAAGCACTATGCCGGGGACGCGGCGATGAGTTGGAAAATCATGAGGCTGTGGTATGAGTCAAAAAAGCAAACAGAATGGGCAAACAGAATGGGCTGCCCGCAAAACCCACTGCACCGCGAGCGCAGCAGCGGTGAGTCGGCTCACGCATAATACCAGTTTCGGAGGCGTAATTTGGCACTAAAGTGGCGCGCTTTCTGGATCCAAGAATTCCTGGAAGTCCATACTCCCCTCTCGATCTGTAATACCATTGTCGTTTACACAACAAGTCTAACAAGGATCCTAGGGCAAATTTCTTTTAGCAAGGCGAAGATTTTATGTTACGGGCTGAAGTTTGCTTTAGGGCAGCCTACTTCTGAGCTTCGTACCTATGGCTCATAGCATCGATAGGTATTCTGCACCGCAAATAATTGTTAGCAATAGATTCTTCACTTCTCATTTCTCAATAACTCGTTCTACTAGTGATGTCGTAAACTTGTCATCTTTGACCCAGGCATATCAAGCATTTCATTCTGCTTGAATTGGTCAAGGGTTGTAGTGGAGAAGTTTGATTAGAAGAGTTATGACCATTACATGCGGCTTCCATGAAAACATTATATCACAACGCTAGACCTGTAACAGCTAGTTGATTATACCGAATTTCTAGCCTCAAATGCTGGCCGAGAATACAGACGTCCAAAGGTGCTACGTAATTCATCGTGTCTGGTAAACCTAAGTTAGATTGATTTAATTACTTCTTAATTGATAACGTGCATGTATAGCGAACCGGCCAAACAAGCGAACCGGCCAAAATTTTCTACACTCGCGATTGAAATTGTAAGAACTCTACCACAACGCCTCTGATTAAAAAACACTATTCAGAAATTTCTTCCTCAGATACTTCCTCTATAATATTACAGGTGCGCGTATTATGACCAGTCTCTCCGCAGTTGCCACAGCGCCGTGCACGTGATTCTTCCCTCGGCTTCTGACCACTACTTCTCTTTATTTCCTGCATTACCTGCTCGCCAACGTCTCTATCATCCTGTAGGTCCTGCGCTTCCTGTTGACTAAGTGATCCTCCTTGCTGTAGGCGGTTTTTTTAGCTCTACGGCGCTTACTTAGTACTTCATTTGCTTGTCGAAGTCTCTGGTTCTCAGCTTTCAATAGTACTATCTGGTGCATTACTTTTGATGCACCCTTCGTAAACTGGTCAATGGCCTCGTAAATAGGGGTTGGAGAGCTACTTTTGTGGCGTAAAACTCGATCTTTAATAAACGCAGTCTGTGATAAGGCTTCAGTAGGGTTATTTGGTGTCTGGGAAACCCAAGGCTGAGCGGAATACGGGGGGGAGTTTGGAGGCGTTGGCGTCTTTAGCTTAAGATCAAGTGTAGAAATTACACTTTCTGGGTCAAATGGAAGAAGCCCAGCCCCTCGGAACCCTCCTCGGATATTGCTTTCTGTCATTGCAATATTAAATGCGGCGTGGAAGGCAGGAAAGAAATCATCCTTAGT
>CAJVRM010000228.1:112409-147060 GCA_911693285.1 Hymenoscyphus albidus | reverse complement strand
AAAAAGCAGAAAAAACAAGAAACAAGAAAGAAAAAAAAAAAGCTCACAACCTCCCCACTCCCCGCATCCCTAACCTCCAAAGTCGTATGACTGACCACCCCCTTAGTCCTCCACTCCACAACATAACACCTATCCTCTTGTACGAGGAAAGGTTTGGTGCACCGGATGTTTCCGTCGTCGTCGAGGCATTTCTCGATTGCGTAGTCGAGGACTTGGCCGTGGGCGATGGATGTAAGCTTGGGGTTGGTTGCTGGGGGTTGGGATGTTAGTTTGGTTTTGTGGGGAGAAAGAGGTGAGAATTGGAAAGATAGGGTGGGGTGGTTAGGATGAGAGTGAGGAAGAAGTGAAAGAGGGAGGACGTACGAGAAACTACATCCTTCAATCCTCCGCAAACTGCCAGACCGGCGGAGAGGATCTGTTGGGGGTTTGGGATGTACATCCTTCCTATTTCTTTTCTTTTCCTTTTCTAAACAATTTGCACTTAGAACAAATTTGTGACTGTGATATAAACAACAGAAGAGTCGAGATAGTGATTAACTGTCTTTGTTATGTGTGAAAAGAGCAAGCAACTGGGTTACCCAGAGATAGGTAGATGTAAATATATCAGCCCTCGAAACCACGGCATCATCAACACGCCCAAGCTGAACTGAATGACGACACTACTATAGAACCTTCACGCGAGGCCTAGAGCAGAGTAGACTAAGACAAGCCGTCCTATGGAATGGAATGGAGCTAAACCGACCCGACGCTACCTACTCGACTCAGTGAGACCATAGCGGGTTCAGGTAAAAGCAAATGAGGTACTGTAATCTTACAGTACCGTACAGAATAATTAAGCGGAAGCGGAAGCGGCATATCTAGATTTAGTTCAAGGCTTCTGTACGAGTAAATAAGCGATGTGAGATGAGGCGAGGCGAGGCGAACGGGGTTCATGGCGCCGAGTCAACTCCTAATACAGGTACATCAAAGAGATATCAGAAAACAATAAATAAGGCAAGTACACTATCGATAAGCGAGAGAATATAATTCCCAAGCAAAGAACAGGGATGTGGAAGATAGGTAACAAACAATTTTCACCCCTTCCCTTATGGAAATTTCCGGTAGATTCTTGAATTTCAGATGGGGGTATCATGTTAATTTCATTCTACTCGTAATCATAGGACTTCTCATGCCCTCATACCCATGACCCACAATATCGAACTAACAAAGTAACAAAGTGACAAACCAACCATCCGCGATTCCAGCCCAATTTTCGAATCCCCCATGAGAACCAGACGCCAAATCCCATGAAATGTTATACAAAACAAAGAAACCCCCATCACAAGGATTAATACTCATACACCCACCCACCTACAAATCCTCCCTCCCCTCGACCTCACCCCCATCCCCATCCCCAAACCGATACCGTTCCCTCCCCCAATCCAACGGATCACCACCAGGAAGACAAAGACCCAACCTCCAAAAGTAATCCCGGTGCGCAAAAAAGAGCTGCCACATCTTATACCTGGCCGGGATGGGGATTCCCCACCTCTTCCCCAGGAGCCTCATCTCCTCATCCTCGGGTACCTCATCGCCAATCTGTGGTCGGTTCATGGTACGTGTGGTATCGAACCAATCCTCGTCTACTTCCGCGCCGGCGATGCAGTTTACGTCCCCGTCGCCGAGGCAGAGATGGACGTCGGAGACGGTAGGTTGGAGGGAGGGCTTCGAGATGTAGATTTCGCCTGCGTGGGCGCGGTAGCCCCATTCCTGGAGAGGGAGGAGGGGGACGGGGTCGTCAATGTGGGTTATTCTTCTGTAGCGGCCGGAGTGAAGATGTTGGTTCTGTTCCTCTTTTCCTTTCTTCTTGGAATCCGAGTTGGGGAGGTTGAAGACGGCATCAAGGTAATCTCTCAACCCCTCGTTCCCCATTCGCGGTTCGCCAAAAGTGGTGATTCGAGGATCGAAGCCCATACCGTTGAATTCCAGACCTGCGAGTGCAGCGACGGCGCCACCAAGGGAGTGGCCTACGAGATCGAGTTTGTAATCAGGATATTGGTCTCTTAGTCGTAGGATGTGTGGTATGACTAGTTCCCTCGTATTCGACCAGGAAGTCCAGAATCCCGTGTGTACCGTGCAATTCATACACTTGGGCGTCTCCTCCTCACCCTCTACCCTCACCTCTTCCTCCTCACCCCATCTCCAAGGCCTCCAAAACCTCCACCTCCATCTGCCCCCCCTTCTCGGTTTACCATCAACCCCCTTGCCCGTCCCATTCCCTGGTTGCTCAGGATAAGGAACATACTCCTGCGGCACCGTACTCAAATCCACAATCGTATTAGCAATACTATACGTGCCTCTGAAAGCCACCAGGACTCTCTTCCTCCCCCCCTTCTCACGTCCATGATCAAGAGCAATATACCCGCAACTATCACTCATCAACGGACCCGTATTAAACGTATCCACCAACTCAAAGTTCGGGAAATCCTCACATCGACTCGCGCACAGGAATGGGTGTTGGATCCCCGTCAGTCCCACGCAGTAGGAGATATCCACGACCCTAGAAAGTTCCTCGAGGTCCGCGAAGAGAGCGAGGGAGATGTTGCGATCTGCTTCTTCCGCGGATGGTGTGAGGAGGGGATTTTGCGGTGTGGAGAAAGGATATGTAGGGTTTGAGAGGGAGGTTGCAGCAAGGCAAAGTGTTGTGATGATGCTGTGATAGCGCATCTTGTGTTGGTTTCGTTACATGTTCGTAGGGTGGTACTTTCGTAGGAATGATGATGGTGATGTTGTAGAAGGGACGTTGTTGAGGTGGGGAAAACGTTGTGTGGCATTGAAGGTTAAATTTAACGTTGATCAAACAGGGAGGTTGATGGTCAAAGCCCATGACTTGCAGCACAGTGACGCAGTGAGGACAAGTGACAGGGATTATAAAAGAGCGCTAGAACCCCGCCTTTGCATGGTGAACGGTCACAACCCCCCCTTGTAATATCAGATCCAATCACTTCACCAAATCTTAATAACATTTACCTAATCAATAATCACTTCAAGTCACGCGCGTCAGATACTTCGCTAACAACAAACAATTCAACATCTATATCTCTATAGGTATTTATTCAGTAATGTAGTCAGTTATTCATGTCGCATAGTTCCCATCAATATACATAAAGACCATCACCATCGTCTGGAAAACTCCATCCTTGTACCAACAAACCAGACACCACCATGCCCATCCCTCTCCACAACCTCTCATAAACTCCTTTCCAGACGAAGACACTTGCAATCAGGAGTAAAACCCCCACCCACCCCGATCTTTTGTAAAACCCATGAGCCCCTGGTCCAAAACCAAGATCTCAAGAGAAAAAAACGCCCCATGTAAATCGCCAATATTTGAAATGCTCAAAACGCTGAAAAATGGAACCCGCTCATTTTAAATCGTCACTTTGCTTTATGAAAGTGTCGTAATATCAGATTCTCAATATCGAGAACTTTGTACGGCTTCGCCAGAAACCCTTGCATGCCGACCGATTCAGCCTTGGAAAGGCATTCTCCTGTGATATCCGCTGTAACTGCGATGATTTTGGTCTTGGCTCCGTTATTCTTGGCCAAATCAAGAATCTTCGCCGTCGCTTCAAATCCATCCATATTAGGCATCCAAATGTCCATCAATATAGCATCAAACTGTTGTTCTGGTGGCTTGGATAATGACTCCCGATAATATTGAACCGCTTCCACGCCATCAAATGCAACCGTGATATCGTCTTTGGGATATCCAAGTTTGTTCAGTGATCCTACAGCAACATTTCGGTTGATAGCATTGTCTTCTGCTATTAGTATGTTTAAAGGGCATTTTGTAGCAAGTGCCGGATTGAATGCAGGGCGTTTGTGGGGGCCTATCTTGGTTGACCTCGAAGCTGGTCCAAATGGTATCATTTTATCGCCGTCCACAGATACAGGTGGTGTCGTGGCAGGGATATTCAACTCAAATTCTGGTGTCGGGAGACCATGTACCATAGAAAATGAACGATGTGGGGGGTCCCCGACCAGAGGCGCATCTATATTGATGAGATCAAAGGTTGATATAGGGAGGCGGATGAGAAATGTGGAGCCTTTGGACGGCCCTTGAGTGGATGATTTCTCCAACGTCACATCTCCACCAAGATTTTTCCTTACATGGGCTTTTGCATTAAACAGACTCAGCCCGAGGCCATCACGAGCTCGGCTGGTGGAAGAATCCTCTTGGAAGTGTGGTTTGAAGACATTTGGTTGTGACTCCACCGCGATACCACATCCTGTGTCAACAACCCATATCTCGAAAAATCGAAGATATTTAGCCATCTTGATCGTGATCGTGATACTTCCATTGTCTGTGAACTTGATGGCATTGTCAACAATCTTTTGTAACGCAAATTGTAAGTGTGACTCTTCGACGAGGATGACTTCCGGAACTTCTGCCTCGATCATCAAAGAAATGTTTCTGGATTGAACCTCGCCCCTCGAAGTGAGAGTTTGGACTTCAATCGTTTCACCCAGGTCCGTCTCAATGCGCACTTCGCTAGTTGGGTGTCCGTTTCGTAAAGCTTCGTTCAACAGGGTCCTGATGAACTCTCTTGTGACCACTCGCCCATGATTGGAGCTCACAATGGCGGATGTTGCTCTGGGACTGCTCTCTATCGTCTCCACCTCCTGGGCTGGAGGGGACAGGATAGATGCAGCAGTGTCCGCAGCAACCACTCCACATACACCACACGATGTGATTCCATCTTCGGGGTAATATTTCCGTAAAATTTCCGTTTCTGAAATCGTGAACACGCGTTTTCTTGGCGACCCCGGATGACATTGGAGATCATCGTCACAATTGCGTTTGGTGCTAGGTGGCGACGGTAATCTTCCAGGTACCTCCAAGTTCTTGATGGCCAAGGTTGGTACATGGGCCGTGGGAGCCGAGTCATTGGCGACGACGGATTGTGTTAATGGTGTATCCGGCATCTCCATATTGTTGGAATAAGCGTAGACTACATTATCGGCCGCTTCAATCGCCCGTTTGGAACTGTCTGTGGATTGGTCAGTAAAGAGTATGGCGTTGAGTAGAAGAATGAGCAACCTTGAACTGTCTCAATATGCTTCTTGAGGGTTGTGAAAACATCCTGGTTTGGTCCACTCTGTTGGTGACGCATCGCATCGATTATTGTTGAGTACATGATATCCAGCAGACCGGCTACTCCTTGCATCGGCGTTCTCAACTCATGAGAGAGGCTTCTCGCATAAGGCTTGAGAGATTGTGACGAGGTGATGGCTGAGAGGGGAATGACCTTGGCCGCTTTGGCTTCTGGTGCCACTTCCTTTGCGAAGCCGCGACCTTCGAGTATCCTGTCTGCAATGATGTCCCCCAGTGAGTGCAGAAACATCTCGATATATCCCCAGGATAACTTCCTCTTCGCGGCTCCACCCACCGACCATATCAAGCCAAAGTGGGCAAAGTTCTTTCCTTCACTGAAGAGGGGAACTCCAATAAATGCCTCGGATTGCTTCCAAGGTAGGACACCTGCATTGGGATTGTTAGGTATAAATTCATCCAACCTTTCCGGCACGATGAGAACTTTGTCGTGCTTCATATGAGCGCAGGCTGTTCCGTGTGTATAATAGTTATAATCTCGATGCAACTGCGGTACATCTTCTCCATTGTCCAGGTAGAAAGCAACGGCCATTAAACATAGACCTGGGTCACCCTCTGAGGGCATCTCAATCGCACTGTCTCTGTCATCTACTAGGATCCTTTTGGAGACGTATCCACACTGTGCACCCGTGATGGCGCACATCTCCTTGGTCAGCATTGCCCAAAAGTCGTGGGTGGAGGCATTCCGAAGTTGGGACTTGAGTTTTACTAGTCCTTCGGTTGCATTGTTCTCTGCTGGTTTGAAATGGGCCCTCGCAACATCTCGAAAGCGCTCGTCTCCTGCATGAAGAACCGAACCACTTTCGAAGTCGGGTAGACAGAGGGTCGATCGATCGTTGAACGCGGCCGCCATTTCTCGACCACGATCCATTTCCTCATATTCCGTTCTCCAAATTGATGGGCCCTTTCTCTCTTTCTCCTTCTCCGGCCGTGGCCTCACTCGCTGACGAAGGGGTCTGTACGTTCGGGGAACATTAGCCCCTGACTCCATGGGGATCTTTCGTGTCTCGTGCATCCCACCAACCCTAATGTCTTTCTCCAGAAAAGCATCCAGAGATCCCGAGATCGAGTTTGAAGGGTTGTTTAATGATTGAATGGAAGATCGACGAGGATGTCGTGTGTGATTCGTGAGCACCTGTTCGATATTGGAGTCCGGCAAGGCTCGGGAATCTTTCCGTATGGTGGTGTAGATGCTTTCTTCCGGGAGGCGATAGTGTGATTTTGGTGTTAGGTGTTAGGTGTAGGAGTGGTGTAGTGGTGTAGTGGTGTGGTGTAGAGAGGATTCGAGGAGAGACGATCGGATTTCAGGTCACACTACCGACTGGACTGACCGGACTGACTGGACTGGGTGCGTACGGATCTACCCGTGCCCTGAGAGGCCTGTATGTCGATGTCTTGGTCCTGGCCAGCCCGTCCCAAGGGGAGACTAGAATAGCTGACAAGGAGTGAAGCCTCCGTACCGTAGCAGTAGCAGTACCAGTGCACTCCTCGAGTGGGGTCCCTCGAACGGTGATAAGGGACCAGGCTCGATGGCAATGAATCGCGGGGGAATGAAGAGGTCCTCGCTTGGTGATGGCAACCGTGACGCTGGATCGCGAGTCTAGGCGTGCGTGTCAGTCCCTATCTACAGTCTGAAGCGTAGCAATTGTGCCTAGGGATTCCCTGGCCCTAGGTGCTAGTGAGTCTGACTGTGTGTGGTATGGACCTTTTGGCGTGTGGTGTATGGTAGTGTTTAGGTACGGAGCCAGTACGAGTACTCGCACTGGGAGGACAAGTCCTTCCTGAGTAATAATTGCTCTGGGCTCTTGTGGATTCCAGGTGGTTCTAGAGTTCTAGACCGGGCCCGCCAATCGTGCCCTGCGTCGCCTGCACAGGGCTGCTACCTACTGGATTTTCGTGCGCCCCCGCCGTGCAAGGTCAAGTTTAGTTGGCTGCGCGTCTTGGCTCCCAACTGTTACTCGTAAAGACTACAGTACGGAGTACAACGAGCCTATGGGGTAGCTAAGGGGTAGCTAAGGTCCGGCTTAGCTTGCGGGCAGGAAGAGGAAGAGGAAGCTTGCCGATGGTCTCTTTCTTCAAATAGGCACAGGTTTAGCTGGAGCACAACGACCATGGCAATGACAAATGACAGTGACACTGACAGTACCAGTATTGGCACTAGTACCTGTGTTGGCACTCGTACCGCAAAACTGGTCGGATTCTGGGTGCAATGTTCATTGAAAACTCTGTTGTATTTGCAGACTGAACGTACTCATGTCCATCTTCAAGGTTCGGCTCGAGCAAAGGAGTCTAATAGCTGCAGTAAGCTCGTCTACCTTTGTAGTGGGCAGTGAGCTGGGCTAGTGGGCTAGTGGGCTAGTGGGCTAGTGGGCTAGTGGGCTAGTGGGCTAGTGGGCTAGTGGGCTAGTGGGCCAAGCTAGTAAGCTAGTAAGCTACAGTACGGTCGTCGGTCGAGTTACTGAGCCAAGTCCTCGCGATGCGTGCAGGTGATGGGGATGGCCCACCGTGGGCGTCTGCAAGGTGCTGAATGCAGTCGACTTGACCCTAAGACTCCAGGGCCACTCAGTCTAGACCGTCCAGCAACAGTGCAAGGATGGCCATTTCTCAGCATCAAAGTGTTCAAGGCTCAAGGCTCATTGCCCACCATTGTTGCTCAGGAACCCCTTTGGTGCGCTGCAGAATGCTTTAAAGGGCAGACTCTCGCTCCCCACCTTCCATCGTGATATGGACGGTAAATCTGGGTTTCCGCGAGGAAGTCGAAACCATCCATGATCTCTCTCAAGCACTCCCCCACCACTCACACCATCGTGATTCCTTCAGCGGATCTGGTCTTCCACTGATCTTCCACTCCGTCTCCTTCGACTGGCGACCAGTTGAAACCGGCCACTACAAGTCTCCTAGAAGTCTTGCAATGACGCCGACACCGACGCCAACGAAGAGGAAAATCCAGCGGTAGCACCGTACCGAGTTGGAGTGCGGAGGTACTCGTCAGTAACACACGCAAACAATCTCCATTCCGCAAGCACTTCCAAGCCTTGGGCGTAGTGGGCTCCGCTTCCGCTGAAGGAACCATCCCGCTGAAGGAACCATCCATCCGTATCCCACGGACTGGGTTCACTCCGGACTGGATCCCTCTGCTGGTGTCTGCACTCTTCATGCCCCGAAAGTCCACTGTATGAGTAATTGAGCCATGATGAATGATGAATGATGAATGACAAATGCCGGTTCCGGGTGGACAGGATACATCCGTATTAGTACTGGTACGGACACTGTACGAGTACACACCCACTCCGCACTCGCAAGCAGTCCACAGTCCACTCGGCTTGACGGCCGCTGGCCAGAGTCCAGACTTCATATGCACTCGACCTCGAGTTTGTACGAGAATTTGCGCGACGCGACACTGCTTGCGGCGACACTTGCCGACGCTATGCCCGTGGATGCCTGTCGAATGGAGGGTAAATTTACTTCGACGTACATGTCAGGCGTATTATTGGCCGTCGATGCTGGTCCAATGCCTCGGATGCCTGCCCGTTGGTGCTCCAGCTTTCGAGGATCCTCTATACGGAGTACGGCTATCTTGTCGATCCGGAGTCGTCCCCGCTGTACGGAACCATGTTATCGGTACCTACGAGTACTCCCTACGAGTAGTCGTGAACGCTAACACCCAAACTTTTGGGAAAGGAAATTTGCAGATGGATATCTCGGAAATATATCAAAAACTTCAACATTTATACTTCCAAGTATATAAGAAACGTGTCTTTGGAAACCCGGGATCCGTCACCGAATCATTTCCGAAAGGTCGGTCTTGGTGTTGATGTTGGGTAGGGCGTCGCCAAGCAGACGGAAAGGGATGGCAAAATCGCCGATATATGTCCCTCGGAAGCAAACGGGATCTCCAAGCCACTGTCTTGTATGCCCGGTCTTGTGTGAAGCCAGAGGATGTGAGACTCGCCGTCGTCATTGGTATCCCTCTCTCACCGTTGTGGTAATGTTACTTTGGGAAGTTACAAAGGGTACACCATCACACATGTTTGGAATTGGTCCTGCCTGAAGTGAAGCCGAGGTCACTTCCCTCATTTTCTTTGGTGCCTCGGATGCTGTAGATTCTTGAAACTATTCGTGGTACGAGTACAGGATTTCTCTGCTACCGGTACCCATTACGTCAAGAAGGCCTTGTCACTTTTTGGTTGTACATGTGCACGCTTCTTGGATTCTTTTTCTCTTTTTAGCAATGGCATTTCAAGACTTGAAAGAAAGATTATCGCATTTAAATTGGGCATTGGTAATAGCTCAATAGCAATAGTCGAATGTTTATCTATTGACCGGCCGCTGTATTGTCTCAGCCACTTTACAACCCTTTTTATCAAAGTGTCAGAACGCCTACAAAAATAAATGTTCCCGGAAGGAGGACCGAGATACGACCGTCAGGGAGGGATGCATTTCCCACTCCCGTGGGATTTATTGAAGTGCTTGTATTAGGTCTAGCGATAGTCAATTTAATAGTTTCTAGATAATACTACTGTACCGCATATAGGTCACTTGGATTAGTTGAGGTGCTTAATTTCCAAACCGTGTCAGAGTCTACTCAAGTAGCACTGTCTTTTGGAGTCCCTTTTTTAAGCTTAATTTGGCCATAGATCTAGAGCTCTTTGGATGAAGCTTGGCAGAACAAAGAACGTTTAATTTGTGAGGTACAGTACGCTGTAGGGCACTTCCTTTTTTTGCTTAAACAATTATCATATGAACTTGTTATGATTTGAAATATTATAATTAAATAGGTTAGATATCTAATCTTCTATAGATTATATGAATAACTAAATTGCCCTACAAAGATATGATTAAGCAAGTAGAGCTACAATTAGAAGTGTTTACTAGATGAGGAGTGCCCTGTAAGGTAATGGAGCCGCAAGTGGAGACAGAGCGGTGAGATGGTCGGCAGAATGAATCACTGACTGGGGAGAGCTGGGAACCACCATTATAATTTACAGATCGTCAACAATGCGAACTGTACAACAACGCATTCAACAGCTCGCAAGATGAGAGAAACCCCTGGCCCTATGCCAACGCTCCTTTCAACCATTTCAGCATGTCTATTCGCGTTGTAATCAGCGACTACCCGCATCGGTCGATTGCGCTTGTGACAGGCACTCATGCCCTCATATTCCGACACAGCCCTTCAACCACCGACGCAGTACAGAATGGCTCTTTCACTTCTATCCATCATGTCACCTCCCGAAACTCAATTGATGGCGCAGGCTCTTCGCGATGTATAGTGGAATTCGTGGACCGACATGCAGCAGACTTGAGCGATTATCGGACACTGAGCCCATTGGCAGTACATGGAACATTGGGATTGATCACGATCAATGATGATGTCTTCCTCTCAGTTGTTACATCTTGCGCCAAGGTAGCAACGGTTAGACCTGGCGAAACAGTGGAGAGAATACAAGGGGTGGAATTCTACTGCTTGAACAGCTCCGACTACGATCATATCTTCAGCGACAACATTGATCCATATTCGCAGGAGGCGCAATACTGGGATGGGGGTGGATATACACGTCGGGAACCATTGATGGAACACCCGACTACGGAACTGCGAAAACTCCTGGGAAGTGGCAGCTTTTACTATAGTACTGACTTTGATCTTACCAATAGGCTGCAGGATCGGTAACATTCATTTTCCCATGGTAGAAGCTACAACTAATTCTCCCAGATCTACGGACGCCTCTGTTTTCGATATAGCCAATCTTGACGAATCTTTTCTATGGAATTCATACATGATTGACCCTCTTGTGAAGTTTAGATCCAGGTTGGTAGCGCACGAGAGGGATGCATTGGACAAATCTCGGATTCTCACGTCCGCCATTCGTGGATTCGTTCTCACAATTGCCATTCCAGCCTCTTCTGCGCCATTGCGAAATTCCAAAGTCGGTCTTCCATCTACACTTACCTTGATATCCCGGCTCTCGTGCCGCAGAGCTGGAACAAGATTCAATAGCCGCGGAATAGATGACGATGGCAACGTGGCGAACTTTGTAGAATCAGAGACGATATACTGGAGTCCCACTGCTGTCGGACAATCAGATCAAGCCGCAAATGAAAAGCCTGCCGGTATTTGCTTCTCATATGCCCAGATTAGGGGTTCGGTTCCAGCATTTTGGGAGCAGGCTGCGGGTCTACTCCCGGGACAGCAAAAGATTACCATGACAAGATCAGCCGAAGGAACACAACCCGCTTTTGATAAGCATTTTGGAGAGTTGGAACGAAATTATGGTGCCGTCCACGTTGTAAATCTTCTAAGCGAAACCAAACCCGGCGAAGCAGAACTGACAAGGGCATACATGTCGGGAATCAACCATTCTCCACTCAACCACCCAGGTGAAAAGGATTATCAAGATCACAAACTTCTCGGGGAGACAAGATTTGACTTTCACGCTGAAACAAAAGGGCCCAATGGGTATGAAGCAGCTAGCCTGATTCGAAGATACATTGAGAACACTGCTGATGGGTTTGCCTACTATCTATCTGAAGACGTGGAGGACCCAGCAGAAGATGCTCTCGAGAAACGACATATCAGAACTGTTGTTGTCTTACAACAAGAAGGTGTATTCCGGACGAACTGTTTGGATTGCCTCGATAGAACGAATCTGATACAGACCATCATCTCACAGATGGCCGTCGAGTCCTTCTTGAATCACCGAGGGGAGCGTGCTGCCTCGGATTTCTGGATGCGTCATTCGAGTCTATGGGCGGATAACGGGGACGCGCTATCCAGAATTTATGCAGGAACAGGTGCTTTGAAGTCCTCTTTCACACGCCATGGCAAAATGTCACTGGCAGGGGCAATTGCAGATGCCCGAAAGAGTGCAACTCGGCTATACATCAACAATTTTGCTGATAAGGGTCGTCAAAATACTATTGATGTTCTGCTTGGGAGATTGGTTGGACAGGCGCCGGTTCATTTATTTGATCCCATCAACGACTATGTGACAGCTGAGTTGTCGAAACGTGCCTCCGAGTATCAATCAACAGAGAATATTAACATGTGAGCCGAGACTCTGGAATCTTTATAATGAGCACTACTAACAGGCTGTCAGATGGTGTGGATCATTCAACCTGAATGGGCGGACCACCGGAATAGATCAAGACCTATCGTCGTGGCTGTGTCCCGATCTTGATCTTTCTCAACAACAACCGGAAATCGTAGCTGTCGGATTCCAAGAGATTGTTGAACTTAACCCTCAGCAGATTATGAATAGCGATCCCACCAGAAAACAAGCTTGGGAAAAGGTCATCAGACGGACTCTGAACAAGCATGCTGGCAAGGCCAGTGGTGAGAGATATGTGCTTCTACGGAGCGGCCAACTTGTTGGAGCGGCGCTTTGCATTTTCGTCAAGTCTTCCATACTGCACAATATCAAGAATGTTGAAGGCAGTGTCAAGAAAACGGGAATGTCCGGAATGGCTGGTAACAAAGGTGCTGTTGCAATTAGGATGGACTATGCCAAAACTCAACTGTGCTTCGTCACTGCACATTTAGCAGCGGGCTTCTCAAACTACGAAGAGCGGAATCGTGATTATGTCACTATTCATAACGGCCTGAGATTCCAGAGAAACCGAGGCATCGATCACCATGATACTGTTATTTGGATGGGCGATTTTAACTATCGAATTGGTCTTGGCTCTGAACGGGTCAAACAATTGGTCAAAGATGGTGATCTAGAGACACTCTACGAAAATGATCAGCTCAATCTTCAGATGGTCGCTGGTCTTACATTTCCATATTATTCTGAATCGAGAATCACTTTTGATCCAACCTACAAATACGATCTTGGGTCTGATACCTACGACACATCGGAAAAGGCAAGAATTCCTGCTTGGACCGATCGAATTCTTCGAAAGGGAACAAATCTACGTCAAATCAACTATAACACAGCACCTCTTCGCTTTTCGGACCATCGCCCAATATACGCTACTTTCCAATGCACCGTAAGCATAATTAATGAAGAACATCGAGAATCCTTGAGTAGATCAATTTACGAAAAGAGGCGTGCGGAAGTCGGCAATCCAACAATCAATGATGCAAGTGATGACAGCGATGATGAGGATTTGATTGGATATGATCCAATTGAACCCGGTCTACCTCCAGCCAGCTCTGATAGGGGAAAGTGGTGGTTGGACAATGGACAACCTGCAAGATCAATCATACAACCACCACAGCCAGGACTCATTCCAAATCCAGATCGACCTTCGAATCCATATACTCCAACAGACGAGCCCGACTGGGTAAAGGTTCCTCGAGTACAACCACCAAGGAAAGCCAGTAAAGATGCCGCACCACCACCGCCAACTCCTCGACAACCAACAAGTGGAACTCGAGTCCTTCCTCCCCCATTTGTAAATCCAAACTCTTCAGTCACATCTTCAACCAGAACCATGTCCAATTCATCTCTCAAAAACACGCCCCCACCACCACCTTCCACCCGTCGTCAATCCACCTCCACCGCTTCTTCGTCATCCAAAAAAGCACCACCACCCGTAGCCAAAAAACCCGTTCACCTTGCCTCACCCGCTTCCGCAAATGTATCTCCACAGATGTCAAATATAGCCGCCTTTTCATCGCAGCAAAGCCTACCTCCAACCCAACCAACTCGCTCCACGAATGCCGACCATACCGGGTTCGCTCCACCAACACGACGTACGACGGGTGGGATTTCAATGTCTGCTAGAAAAGAGATTAATAATGGAAGTGCACCTCCACCTCCACAATCTCGTCGACCAGGCAGAGCTACCAAGTATGAGATGGAAGATGATGGACCGCGTCCTAGTCTTCCGCCGAGGAGACCGACGACTGATTTACTGGATGGGGATGGCGATGAACTTGGAGGGTGGACGGCTTTGAAACCTAATTAGAAATTTGAATGGTTCTCACCCTTTTTTTTCAATTAGAGGAAAACTATTTTCTTGTTTGGTATGGGAAAAAGCGTGCGAGCGTGCATGCGTGCTTTCATTGATAGAATGTGGGGGATGATGATGGTACGGTAAAGGAAGGGGAGAGAAATGATCCGTTAATAGGGAAACAGAACAGAACAGAATAGTACATGAGACCCCCTTGGCTGGGGAAAAAGCTACCTTTTTAATGATTGATGGGGTTGAATGAATGAATAAACCAGGGGCTTATAAATAGACCTTTCTTTCTTTTGAGATATGTGCTTGGCTTGCTTGCTTTACTTACTTGACGAGGTAGGTGGGTGTTCTTCTTTCCTGGCTTTCTTTGAATGTGAGGGTTTAAGTGGTTTTTTATATCCTACGAAGAGGGGGATATATATACTATATTGTATTGTATTGAACAATTGTACGGAGGGTTGTATGGAGGTTTGTGTATATTTAGGTTTTGGAGTTTTTGAAGATGAGGGAGGGAGGGATGATTTTCTGGGAAAGGCTTGTTTGGAAGATTGTTTGTGTAGTGCTGTATCCGGGGAAGAAAGAGAGAAAAAAGGGGGAAGGGGGGGAAGGGGGATATGACGATACTGTGCCATGAGGGGAAAAGGGATAGAATTGTGTGGGAAGATTAGTAGGATATGTGCATTGATATTGTAGGACGGGACGAGGGATGTTTTATCTTACGAGAGTGACGGAGAGGAGTGTTGTTTTGTTGAGGGGTTATTTGAGGGGTCATGGGAGCTTGATAGAAGATGGGATGGGATGGGATTTTAGTGGTAGTGGTGTTTGTGTTTGAGGATTGATGGTTGGAGATTGTTGGACGCGGGGGAGGGGGGGGGATGATGTTATGTGGTATGGTATGGTAGATGAGATGGAAGATGGGTTTGTGGTGTGTGTGTGTGTGTGTACTGTTTCTCTGCTTCGTTTACATTGTTGCTTTTCTATCTTATCTCTTATATTCTTTTGTCTTGGTAGTAGAGGAGGGGTTGATTGGAAGGTGGGGGTTATGTGTATGCTTTCTTTTTTCTATTCTTTTTTTCTTTTTTAGGGAATGATGGAATGTTAGTATGAGTAGTAGAGGAGTACTGTTCTTTTTTGTACTATAGTATTGCGATGTTGGTTGATTAGATGATTGTGTTGTATACTCGTACCTACCCTATACCATCCTACCTTTTTCTTTCAAGACTTTTGGGGACTATATATTGAGATGGATAAGTATTTCATCGGGTTTGTTTACAGTTATTGTATATTAGTTATAGTCAAGCTTGTGAATCCAAATTAAACTCGTGCCGGCGTATGCGAGTGATATTGTTACAGTCGTGAAGATAAGCATGTATACCAAGACTGAAAGTGGATGCTTTGAAGCTTAAAATGCGGAACGTGAAAGGTACATATGGTACGACTAGGAGATAGAGAAGTACGTGAACTGGTTTTCATTGGCCTGCCCCCCTCCCTTTTGATACTACCTTCCTGGAAAGGTAAGGAGTGTATGTGCTGCGGTGAGATACTTTTGATGCTCTACGAGTCTACTCATGGAGCCTGTCCTTGCTTTCTATCTTACTTGGACTTTCCTTTTTTTAGGGGACAGTAGTGGAGTTTTAAGAGCTAGATTGCGATAGAGATTGGTTTAGTTGTACTCGAGTAGATTGGGGATATCGTAGGAATCTCCTGCCGTCATTTTCTTCTTTTCTTGTTCGCAGCTTCATTCTTCTTCCTACGTTGACGGGGCAGGCAGGGTAGGTAGAAGGAATCGGTTCTTGGGCGTTTTTTCTACTTGTCGACGAATCATTGTACTCAGTAGAGGTGCTGATAGCATACTGTAAGCAGGTAGCTAGCGACCTACCCCGCCCCCACACCTTCTCCCCTTCTCTCTTCTTTCCCGCCACTAAATCCTCTCTCCTCACCGAAACTGATACCATTGGACAGCTGGCCCACATCATCTCGTGACAATTCCATTTTGCGAGGCCAGTCAACGGCAACCAACCTGCTTCTCAGCCGTCAGCGTCACATCACAGTCCCATGCACGCCAGCACAAATGGGAAGTGCAGGTTCGGTGACACGGTTGCGGCCCGGTTGGAAACAACATCCTACTCTGTGTGTGTCTGGGGGTTTGGTTGGTGTGTTCTTTGAGGGGTCCCTGGTGCTTGCTGGATTTTTTGTGGGCTGGGGTTGGTCGGGGTTGGGGTCCCCGCGATTCCCCATGGTTGGATTGATTGCTGGTGATTGGGTGCCTCGGTGCTTACAGTAGTTATCAAGGATGGGAGGCGTGAAGAGGATAGATTGGACGGTGTGACGCAACGTCCTGGAACTCGCGGATGTATGATTTTTGATTTGCAAGTCGTTTAGTTTCGGATTTCGACCGCTGTTCGATTGATGATGTAGATGTAAATGAAACTGGTGAGGCTGAAAAGGGGGGAGTTCTCTCGAACTTTTCAGCCTCGGAAGCGAGAAACTCAAGGTCTTTGGATAGGGCTACAGCTACCCCACAGCCGCTTCTTTTAGGCACCCACAAAACGCGGGGTAGGAACCTCTCATGTTCTTCGGAGCGAGAAGTCAATCGCTGCATACCCTGGATTTTGCATCAGCGTTTTGAAGGCAACTTGTAGCTGTAAGCGAATAGTAGTTCAGCTCTCGAAATCCAAGTCAGTTATGGTTGCGACGATCGCGGGACGTATTTCGTAAAGAGTCCCGTGATTCCGTCTATAAGGACTTCGTCTTCCCCAATGAATCCTTCCGTACGGCGTAGGAACGTTCTCATCCAGGTTTTCTTCCTTTGTTCAGTTCCCCGCATACGTCACAATTGGGCCCCCCCTTTCCCCAGACTTGCCCCCATACGTAATTTATTACTAGAGTTCTTTCTCTAATATATATAAGATCTCAATCTCTCTATTACTTGTAAGATTTTACTACTCTTTGTTAAACTCAAATACTTGCATGGTACACCAAAACCCCCAATCCACAACAAACACAACCATGGCGACACCCAACGAGAAACCCATCGCCGCGAACAAAGAAGACATCGACGAATTCTCCCACGACTCGTCCGACCCGCAAGTCATCCGAGGCCCTTCCCAAGATGACTTCCGGAAACAGCTCAACCAGAAGCTCAACAATCCCCTCGCGGGCTACTCCCACGCGGAGCTAACCGCCAAAGGCGAAGCCTACTGTCGTGAGAACGCCATCGGTGACGAGGAAGATATCCGCGCCTTTCAACTCGGTGCGGTCCTCGCGCAGGATCCGAATAAATATGCGGATGTGCACGGTCTCACAGCAGAGGAGAGTGAGACGTTGAGTTTGGAGATTGAGAAGAAGTGGAGTCAGCCGAAGTTGCTATATTTGGTTGTGGTACTTTGCTCGACTTGTGCTGCGGTGCAGGGAATGGGTATGTCCTTTCCATATTTCTACTGAAATTTGATTTCAGCAAGTATTTACATGACTTCTCGCTAACGAGATTTTTTCACGTTGAATAGACGAAACCGTCGTCAACGGTGCACAAATCTTCTACGCCAGGCAGTTCGGCATCGAATCCAGCCTCAGCGCGAGGAATTCCTGGCTGCTAGGTCTCACGAACTCGGCTCCTTATCTTTGCTGTGCGTTTATTGGTTGTTGGCTCACTGTCCCGTTCAATAATTGGTTCGGTAGACGAGGAACGATTTTCTTGACTTGTGTCATTTCGGCGCTGGCGTGCTTTTGGCAGGCTTTTACGAATACTTGGTGGCATATGTTTATTGCTCGTTTTGCGTTGGGGTTTGGAATTGGTCCAAAGTCTGCTACCGTTCCGTGAGTTTAAATTGTTTTTATCTGTTTGTTGGGAGGCAGTTGACTGACTTGTTCGGGATAGAATTTACGCTGCGGAATGTGCTCCTCCTATTATTCGTGGTGCTTTGGTTATGCAATGGCAAATGTGGACTGGTAAGTCGATTCTGGTTTGAAACTTGTACTGCACAAACCGCTCATAATTGAATAGCCTTCGGAATCATGGTAGGTTACGCCGCCGATCTAGCATTCTACAACGTCCCAGACAAACACAATATCACTGGTCTCAACTGGCGTCTAATGATGGGCTCTGCAATGTTACCGGCTGTCATTGTTTGCTTTTTCGTCTTCATGTGTCCCGAGTCTCCCCGTTGGTACATGAGCAAGAATCGTCATGCAAAGGCATTTGAATCCATGTGTCGACTTCGGTATAACAAAGTCCAAGCAGCTCGAGACATCTTCTACATGCACACTCTCCTTGAGGCTGAGAAGGAGACGATGATTCTCGGACAAAGTAAGGTTAAGGAAATTTTTACTGTTCCGAGAAATCGTCGTGCTATGCAGGCTTCGGAGATTGTTATGTTTATGCAACAAGTAAGTCTTCTCGAAGTGCCTCCAATTTTAAGAAGGAATGTTGGCTGATAATGTTACTCAGTTCTGTGGTGTAAACGTGATCGCCTACTACTCGTCCGAAATCTTCATTCAAGGAGGTTTCAACGAGATATCTGCTCTCGCTGCATCCCTCGGCTTCGGAATCATCAAGTACGTCCTCTTCCCCATATCTCACATTTTGATATCATGTCTCTTTCCAAGAACTTACCGCTAACTTCCCCCAGTTTCCTCTTCGCCATCCCAGCGGTTTACACAATTGATAACTTCGGTCGACGAAACCTCCTCCTCACCACCTTCCCTCTGATGGCCCTCTGCCTCTTTTTCACCGGCTTTGCCTTCTGGATCCCTGAGAATTCCAAAGCCCACATCGCCTGCATCGCCCTCGGAATCTACCTCTTCGGAATCGTCTACTCACCTGGCGAAGGACCCGTCCCCTTCACGTACTCCGCAGAAGCATATCCCCTCTACATCCGCCCGCTCGGAATGTCCTTCGCGACCGCCACTACGTGGTTCTTCAACTTCGTGCTGTCCGTCACGTGGCCCTCGCTGCTCCAAGCATTCAAACCCCAAGGCGCCTTTTCGTGGTACGCGACTTGGAATCTTATTGGCTTCTTTGGGGTGCTGTTCTTTGTGCCTGAGACGAAGGGGAGGACGCTCGAGGAACTTGATCAGGTCTTTAGTGTGCGGACTAGAGACCATGCGGCGTATGGTGGGAGACAGTTTTTCTACTTCTTTAGAAGATATATCTTGAGGAGGGATGAGGAGCCCGAGGATTTGTATAGACTTGATAAGGTTGAGCATCATCAGGATACTTTCTTGCAGGAGAAGACTGCTGATCAGACTGCGCGGGTTTGAAAATGGGTTCTTCAAAGATAGAGTCTTGAAATATAGAATCTTGTTGAGTTCCTGATCATGGAGTTTTTGGTATCCAGGAGTGTTGGTTTTTAGGGGTTGGCTGCTTTTTATGGCTTGATGCTATCATGACAGGGGGTTCTCTGTTTTGTTTGAAGATGATGCAAGAGTAGCGATTGTAGCACCTTGGCATTTCAATAGTTAATGATTGATGAAATTAATCCCTTGAACTTGACCGTAATCCTTCAAGAGCCTGGCGCAAGATTGGTTCTTTCATGCTGTAGTTGTCTAGCGTTGGAGTGAGTGCGCAGGTGAGAATGACTGTACAGTAAATCTTCCACTGCAAGAGATTCCTTGGAGCTTCCCTTGGCGAAGTATTTCAGGCGGGATAACATATGCTGGTGTATGCGCCAAGTGAATTTGAACACAATCATATCTAGCAATTCCACAAACTAGGAATCGAATTGTTTCAAGCTCACAATGATTCTTCCAAACAAGCGAGAGATACGGCTTCCAATTTTAATTCTTGCAATTCAAAGCTCACAAACGTCTGGAGGCATTCTCAATCAAAATATGTTAGGGTTCGTCGTGGACGAAACCACGACGGTTTACGTTATACCATTTCCCTTCGTAACCGAGATGAATCGAATCCGAGTTGTGTATTCGACGGAGTAAACAACGCGACTTGGGATTTTCTGGATTTCTGAAGAAAGAGAAATGAGATGAGTAGCCCTGGGGAAAAGAAGGAATTATGAGGCCGCGTGACCAGCTAGATTACTCTCAAGCAAGGGCGCTTGCTTATTTGATTTTTTGCATCTCCAGTTCTTGAGACCAAGAGCGCTTTATAAGATGACCATTTCAGTATTACCACTGATTTCTGGATCCCTAAAACAACAAAGCTCCCTTTGTTGTGTAGAAGACCAGCACTTATCTATTCCAACCTACGCCCAACGTCCTAATAATACGCCAGAATTGACGATGCTGCTAGCCTGCTACACATTCCGTTCAAGAGGCACTAGATCCAAAAATTACATACATCAATAATATTTTCTTGTATGCCGACAACAAGCGACACGCTTGTATGGCTAGTAGCAAAATTAGCCCATGAGAATAAGGGGACGAACACGAGACTTGCACCAAATCCACAAGGTCAACACTATTAAGGATTCTCCTCAACATCACTTCGTAGCACCTCTCCTGTAGATACACTCTCGTCTCTCTTAACACAATCTAACGCAACGCAATACAAGAAGCCTGTTAAAATCGATTTCCGCCCCTAGTGTTAGATGGGCCAGTTGAGGAACTTACGTAGAAAAGGTGTTCCTCGCATGTTGCGCTAGGTGAAGACCTGTTCAAATGCCCTCGCAAAATAGACTGTCACGATTATGTCTCCATCTAACACCCCCATAATGCAGAAAGGTGTAATCAGAATGAGATGAGCATGGTACTTTGAAGAACACTCATTCTAAGGGTTTGGACTAGATGCATAAGGAAACCCTAAGTAGCGAGGAAGTGGACTTGTGATACCTAAGAAGACAATTGAAAATGGTTAGAAAAATACAGGATTGTATTTCAAGTTAGGTATAATCAAGACAGGGGCTTTCGCAATTACATTATGCCCAAGTTCGGCAGGTGTCTTAATTTAATCAATCCTAATTCTAAGGAAGAGGAGGGTAACTTGAAAGTTAAAAACGGGCATCACCCTGATAAAATATATAGTACAGTTTAAATTGACCTTTGCTATTATGCTAGAGTAGGAATTTACATTGCCAAGAACTGCGTCTTCTACATTTGTATATTCAAGCAATACACGTAGAGACAAGTAGTGGAAGTATAACATGCGCTTGCGACCGCATTCGAAGTGTTTTATGAGGCTGTTTCCATTTTCCTAGCTTAAATTTTATCTTTTTTGCAGGATGGTTTTCTTTTGCACCCTCCCACAAAACAAATCAACCTAACTGCATTCACTTAAAGCACTAGAGACACTGTAAATTCTGATTGAATGTAGCTTGGGAAAACAAGTGTATATTATATCGTGCCACTTTTAAACACCAAATTCCTCGCTAGAACCAGCGTCATATGCATCACGAAACTACCCAACTACTTGAAAAGCTGTAGATAGTTTGTTAGGTTAGAGGTCAAGTAGAACTTAAGATACCCCGAGTCAAATAGAGAAGTGATTGCAACCTAATTCATTGCACTCAACGTTGGCCGCCGCCACAACATGTCAGTGACCTTTCTTCTCTCCAAAAAAGACCAATGTTTTGCAACTCTTTTCCAACTCCAACGGATCTTTTTCTTTCTGAACATCTTAGTGATTCTTGCTCGACGCGCAGCTTTGTAAGTCAGAGTCCATATATCAGCCGGCTCAGTTGTAGCCTTTCTGCAAGCCCTTCGACAACTACGCCTGACAGGCTTGTATTTTTCCATCAAACGCATTGCATGTATTTTCTCTCCGTAGAAGCGAGTGAGTAGAGCTTTCCAGTCGAGAATCAGATCAAAGGATTCTGGTCCAATGTAAAGCCCGGGAATAGGCATGTCGTTGCGATCATTATAAAGGCTGATGGTATGGAAGGGACGAATCGATATCGCTTTGAAAAAGTTCGGAATGCTTTTTGAGAGCTCACAGAGACCTATAGCCTCCTTTAATTCTCGACGGAGAGCGTCGATGGCGCCTGAGGCTAGTGGGAGAACTGTTGGATCTTCTGCCACGTAAGAATGAAAGTAAGCGAATTTTCTTTCTGCTCCATATGGTGAAACTGTTTTTTGGAATACGAAAGGGACCGTTGCCTCATAGATTTTGGGACGCGAAGGTCTGGTCAGAAAATATGGTCCTATCATTTCGTTAGTGTTGTTCGTATCTCCCAAGTGGGTCTACTACCAAGAGTGTAACTGATTTCCATGTGCTGTAGATGTTTATTGACAAAGGATTGTTCCACAGCTGACTTGAAGCGGCTACAGATGAGACGGAGCGACATCCATTGTTCGTCTAGGTCGAAATTCGAGATACATTGCTGCAAGATCTTGTTCCAGATCTCCAGCGGAAGGGAAAGGTTTGGCTTTGAAGACATTATGAATTGCAAAAAGGGGTTCTCTTGTTTAGTTGCTTGTATGAGTTGAGCAGAGTACAAGGATGAAGATTGGAAGTTAAGTAAGTTTTCACTTTTTTATGGCGGAACGCTAGTCTTGAGCGATTCCAAAATTAACGAATATCTAGCCAATTTGCCAGTCATAAAATGGATTGAAATCATCTCTTCTCTGGTTTGGTTGTCTCACGCTAGATGAACAGGGACTAAAAATCCAGCGTAGGTTGTTAGTGCTAGCTTAGAACAGATTGGTCTTAATATTGTTCTTATTCCTATTCTAGTCGAAGTTTGGTGCCGGCACACTTCGCTTGGGACAGGAAAATTGGTGCGAGACAACCAAACCAAGAGACAGTACGGTAGCACGTAAAAACAATAATTCGCAATAATCCCGGAATATCCTCATCTTTCTATGACCGATTTTTGGCGAATTGTTTCAATTACTCGAAATTGTGAGAATAACTAAAAAACTCAAACTACGTTACGATAAGTTAGATAAGTAGGCTAGTGACTGCCACTTTTTCTGTGTTTACTAGGATACTGTAAGTCCAGTATACTGTACACCTGGAAGAAAATCCCACAATCTCAAACCGCACTACAAAAGAAACAAAAATGTGGAACCCAATGCGAATTCTCGAAAAAGTGCAACAGTAGTGTTTTGTCCATCAGATATTGAAAGTGCTAAAAATAGCCATGCTGCCCGCCCCCACATAGAAGCCGTAAGCCAAGGAGGAACTTCAGCCCGCCTCCATATTCACCAATCCACAGGCTGCGCCGCTGTATTGACACCTCAACGTCTGCCCCTTGAGGCACCTGGCATGAAAGACTACCGCATGTAATTCAACCTCAAGCCTCGAGTCCAAACAAAACATCAAAATGGCTACTAAGAAAGGAAACCCCAAGAAGGGAATGGCCGACCCTCCCGCCGGCACCTATCGAGATGCCCCAGAGTACGCGGAAACAGCCTCCATGTCGTCGGCTGTTCTCATGAATGTGGTTGAATCATTCCCAGATGAAGATCTTCCAGCATACGAAGATACACCCTCACAATCGTCCCACCTTCTTTGGGCTGCGCCTGTAACGGGACCAAGCATCGCCAGCATCAATAATATAATATACCGCCCGGATTAGTATGGCTGCCTCAACCTACGCTGCATATTGGATTCTATGCTAACCACTCTTGCGCAGCCTCCCCCCAGATCCTGTCTTTTCTAGCCATGACAAAAGCCGATCAGAATACCGTACCAATCTCCCCAACTACTCTACCGAACCCGGCGCTCTGGCTTTCATGATTAAAGATCAAGCAAAGTATGCTCCAGGATATTATGTTCGGGTCTGCGGGACACACACTCAGACGGCACGGCGTAATAACAAGGACGAGAGAACCACAGTTACGGATTTTGATTTCAAGCTCAGTTTGGCAGATATGATCTTACCGCAAAGTTACGTTGCGGGAGTGACTCCTGGGGAACTAGAGTTTTTACCCGACAACAGAAGGGGATATAGGGGAACCAGATTTCCATCTTTGAGTCCAGCGGTGGCCCCAATTGATGGCGTGGATTCTTTGACTGCATGGTGTGAGCATTACGTCGCGAATACAAGCTCGATCAAATCCTTTACCCTTAAGCGCGAGGTACGATGGCATATGACGGAAAGACTTGAGAGATTGATCCGTTCTGCGGTTTCAGAGACGAATTACCGTGGCCATGTCTCTGTCACATTCCCTACGACTCACACGAGCTTAATTGTCTACTCTCCAGGTAAAATTAACCAATGGCGAATGACAACCTGGATCCGTTGGTTCTTTTATTTATCCTGCCTCTGGATCATCGCATGGCCCATTCTTTTCCTCATCACTGCACGTTATGAAGTCGTCAAGTCAGTCTGGTATTATTGGTCTGACGAGTTGACGCCTCTGCGAGGACGTTCAAGGATGATGGAATTAGATTGGTATCAAAAATGGTACCTGGCGATCAAAAGAGCTGCGCGGTCGAGAGTTGGGGATCGGGATGCTGTTCTCTCTGAGGATTTCCTCTTAGCGAGTATTGCAGCGGAACAACCGAATCGTATGAATGGAGGAGTTGATCCAGCCCCTGTTGCTAATACCGGGAATGCGATTGCTGATGGAGCTCTCAATTTTCTTGGTCATGGAATTCGGGTTGCGTCTGAAATCAATCGGTCGGTCGGATGGGGGTACGATTGTTGAAAACTCGTCTTCTTTAGATTTAGTACGGTCTCCGTCATTTTCTTCGGATACAGCAAGGAGTTTTGGGGACTCGGGAGTTTTTATGAAAGCGCTTGTATTTCGGGTGTTTGTTTTCAAGAGGAGAGATCCAATGTTTACTTCCATACGCAGCATTCAAGGACATAACTGACATCCATCCTTGGTTAAGCATAAGACTCTAGAAAAGCTTGTCCTTTTAATTTTATACTTTGAAGTGCTGTACAGTTTGGCGTCAAACTAACATGAGTCGGGGGCTCAGACTTGGAACAAGCTATGGGTATAGCTGTAACTAGTTAAATTCTGGACGTCTCCCGGGACTCGGTAGCTCAGTGGATCATAATATGACACTCTACCTACAACCATCTTTCTACAGTACATGTGATAAGGGATGAATACCACTCTACTGTACGAGTAAGTGAGGAAGGTAGTACTGTAAGTCTTACCACGATTGGTGGAGAGTGAAAAGGCAAAAAGTCGCAAAATGCCATCTGCTCTTCTCATTTGCTGGGAACAGGCCTGTTTTGAACCTCAGTCGCAACGCTAGTGGTTCACCTGCTGCAGGTGTACAGTACTCACCCCGCGTTAATCAGGGGTCGTATTTCGTAACTGTATCCTTGGGCGGTAGGGGTTACAACCTCGGTGGATCCGTCCGTGTCCTACGTGGGCGAAACAAGACGACGTAAGATTACTCTTTTTTGCGATCGTTCGTTTCTGTTCTGTTGTTGAGAAATCCATCCCACCCCCTTCCTGTTCATCATTGTTGCCATTCGCATATCTGGATCTTTGATTTGTGTCGACGGTTTTCAATGATAAAGCTCCCTCGGTTGCGCTTCAACCCTCATGCCCCAATCACCTCCTAAAGCAAAAGAAAAGGAGGAGCGCAACTTAGAAAATGGCCTTCTCGAAAGCACTTCCTCCGCCTGCGCGCCCTCAAAGCCCCTCCAGCTCGTAAAATCCGCTATAGAGATCCTCAAGCCCTCAATTCTCACTCGAGGGCCACGAAAGCAAATCCATGCCACGTCATATCTCGACGGGATGCGCGGATTTGCCGCATTTCTGATGTACTTGGATCACAACCAGTCTTGGGCGCGAATAGGAGTTCCGGAAGACTCGGCTCTCATTCTTGAAAATGCGTGGGGATATAACGGTCGATATTACTTTGCCTGTCTGCCTGGGATCCGGACGTTCTTCACCGGAGGACATTTTGCTCTCGCGGTGTTCTATGTCATCTCGGGCTTTGTATTGACCAGGAAACCACTATCCTACATCCACGCGGGCGAATACAAGAAGCTTTTTGATAATGTCGGATCGGCGCTGTTTCGACGCTGGTTGAGGCTTTTTCTTCCGGCCTTTGTGACGACGTTTCTGTATATTTCGAGCTGGCATATTTTCGGCATTTGGACGTATTATCCAAGACATAAGGAGACTTATTGGAAGGAATTTAGGAGTTGGTATCGCGAGCTTCTGAATTATGGGTTTGTATTTGGGAAGGGGGGTTTGGCGATCAACACGGATTTGTTCAGTTATAATTATCATGTTTGGATTGTGCCGACGGCGTTTAGAGGGAGTATTATTGTTTTGACACTGGTTTTTGCGTTTGCGAGGTGTACGAGGAATGCGAGGATTTTATGTGAGTGCTTCTTTCCCTAGCATCTGCTCGACCCCCGCCAAACTTCTCAGGAAGAGGGGTAATATCATATTTACGCGAAGAGACAATGCAAAACATCAATCATCACAAAAACTAATAAACCCACCCAGGCACCCTCCCCGTCCTCCTCTACTTCCTCTACATAATCGACGGCTGGCCATATTCCTGCTTCATTTCGGGCATGCTCCTCGCAGACTTCCACCAACTCTCCATCCACAACACTCTTCCCTTCCCTACCCTCATGGCTAAACTACAACCCCACAAAAACAAACTCGCGCACGCCGCTCTCCTTATAAGCATGTACTTGGGTGGTGTCCCAACCTACAATGCTGATGTTGAAAACCTGCAGAAGTCCCCGGGTTGGCACTTCCTCTCTCTTTTCCGCTCAAAATCTCTTATTAGTTACCAATGGTTCTACCTCTTCTGGGCTGCTACCATCCTCCTACACGCCACTCCTCATATATCCTGGCTTAAGCGATTCTTCGAAACTAGATTCTGTCAATACCTCGGGCGCAACTCTTACTCGCTGTATCTTGTGCATGGACCTTTGATGTGGGTTTTTGCGGATCGTATCTATGCATTGGTAGGATGGGAACGGAGGGGACAGTTGATGAATTGGTACAATAAGTTCCCACTATGGAAGGGCGGGGTTTTTGGGTTGGAGTTGGCGTTCTTGATACCGCAACTCTTGGTGGTGCTGCCTGTTACGTTGTGGGCTAGTGAGGTTGTGACGAAGGGTGTAGATAGACCAATTGTGACGTTCACGAAATGGTTATATGGGAATTGTGTTGATAAGAATTGGTAAGGTTTTTTTTAGGCAATGAATTGATGGTTTTCTTTGGATTGATAGCTGTTATTAATGCTATGTTCGGCCTGGGATTGAGTGCATGAAGAGCTGGATTTGATTTCTTTTCGCATGCCGTCACGTTCTCTTTCCCTGTCACTTTTCAAGCTTGCTTTTCGTGAACTTGAAATCAGAGTTTTGGCGAGATGTGGCTTGCGAGAAAGTAATAGCGTTATCACCCCTCAGTCGACGAATTGAGAAGTAGGAAAGTCCAAAGCTCCAACCTGACACCCTGTTGCAATAGCAGACAGCTGGTAAGTACTGCAAGTCCCATAGCAGCTCTTTCTAATACTAAGCTCGCCTTATCATATGCTCCCAGTTTGACTCTCTTTAAGGTCCAGGATAGCAGCCGAATCTTGCATCTTCCTTGCACGTTTATTGGCATCGTATCCGAATTTCTAGTCTACCCTTATTCAGTACTCAGTGAGAAATAGTTTCGTGAGTTGTTAACTATACAGTATTTCTCCCTCATTTCCAATTCATGGACGTTTTTTGGCGTAGTGTATAAGAGTCTAAGACATAGTCAATACTAGCCATAGTAATCCCATCGTTTGTTTGCCCTTGTATTCCAAGTTAGAGCCTCGCCAGAAGTCCTCCACGTATCGCCATGCTTTAGTTGATCTTACCCCTTTTGAGCTAATCCCACCTCCCCCTTTTCCGGTTCGCTAGGCAAGTCACGAAGTAGGATAGGACACGTTCAAATGCGATACATAACTATTCAACTTCTCGTTATCCAAGTCTTGTTCTCAAAATCTAACATCTTTCCATATCATACACACAACAACAATAAGAAAACGCTACACATAATCATAACATCATAGCAACATAAGTCCTAGGTACATTCCTTATCCCAGTAAAAGAAAACACCAATTCACTATCTACCCTCCAAACTCCTAACACTCCTCTCCTCCACTGGATCAAGACCACCAGGTCCTTCACTTCCATAGATCCCATTGTACCCCCGATCACGACTTCTCCTCCTCTGTCTCTCCTCTGCTTTCTGCCGGAACCCTTCTCTCAAACCACTTTCCTTCAATTCTTCCAACCCCTGCTCCCTCACAGCACGCATCCTCGCTTCTTCTTCTTTGTCACGAACACCCCTTGCTATTCCCTGATTCACAGTTCCCCGTAGAGCTTCAGATGCACCGCGAATACCTCGTATGGCACTGCTAATGCTGCTGCGAGTGGGCTTGGTATCTGTGGATTGTTGAGGTACATGATGTGTGTAATGAGGAGAAACCGAGGGGTCTGGATAACCTGGTGTGTCATGTGTGTTCGTAGGATATGACTCGCCGTATACCCCACTGTGACTTCCAGCCGACGGTGGTGAAATTGGAGTAACAGGATCCACTTCCGGGTCGTTATCTTGATATCCAGTGTGGCCCTTTCCCACATGCGTCGGATACCCATCACGCGCGATATGACCTGCACTCAATCTTCGATCATATCCTGGGGCCTGGTTCTCGTTTTGGTTTGTATACGTACCGTCCGTGGTTATGTAACCTTGCCTAGGCGGAGAATTGCGATATTCTGTTCCTTCTGGGTATTGTGGGGCGTGGACGGGTGATGTATCTTCCATTTCGTAGTGGGAACCATTTTGTATTTGTGTGCGTTGAGGGATTGAGCGTCCAGCTTCTGTTCTGGGCTCCTTTTGGGGAACTGGTGGGGGGATTGTTCCCGGTGGGTGATGGCCCTGAGAGTAGGGTGTTTGGTTGGAATTTGAATTTGTTCTTGGGAGTCCGAAGTCTTGGAATTGAGTATGTGAGGGATTTGAGTTTCGTCTGGGAGACGATATATGGCTCATATCTTGAGGTTGGTATTGGTTCTGTTGATGCAGAGGTGAAGCCACTCCACCATGAGGTTGATTCTGGGCATGCTGTGGAGATGGGTTCTGCGGGTATACCTGGGGCTGTGGTTGTACGTTACTATACCCTTGCTGGTGAAGTACTGGATTTGAGTTCCGTCTGAGAGAAGAATTACGGCTCAGATCTTGAGACTGGCGTTGTTGGTTCCGTTGATGGAGAGGTGAAGCCACTCCCTCATGTGCCGGATTTTGGGCTTGCTGTGGAGACAGGTTCTGCGAATAAAGCTGTGGTGGTTGTACATTACTATGGCTTTGCTGGTAATGCACTGGATTTGGAGTATTTTCTTCATTTTGGGGTGGCTTAGGTAGTGCATTTTGACTTGCATTGTTCATTGTCATCTCGGTTGATTGTGTTGGGGGGTCTGTCTGCGGGTTGTGTGGATGCGAAGATGTGTGGGTTGTGCCATCTGGTGCAACCGTTGTCGTTGCTGTCAAAAGACTGTTAGTCTAGGCCAGTTTGAAGATTACTATTTGACTTACTAGTAGTGGTGGTAGTTGTGGTTGTTATCGTCGTTCCTGGAGCTTGTCCTTGATTCTGGTGATTCTGAATAGGGGATTGTTGCTTAGGTCTTGAATCGGCACTAGAGGCATTGCTGTTTGAATAATATGCCGAATCATTGTAACTCTGATCCGTACTCGATTGGTTCGAGTTTCTGGTTGGGTTGTTCGAAGAAGTTGGAGGCTCAGACGTGGATGGCACATCCAACTTCGCCTTGTCTTTGTGTTTGAAAAGGCCCATTTTCTTGTCTTTTCGCTGTTTCTGTAATGGCATTTACTTGAGACTTTCTTAAGATACAAATCGAATTGATACCTATTTCAAATAGTAAGACATGACAAGGAATTGGAGGCGGGGTTGTTGTGGCTGATCAATGACGTATTTGAGCTGATGGTACTCGTAAAAAACTGGGAACACTACTCGTACATATCTCGTGACTTCTCGTAGCGTTTCTCCCCGGTGGATTTACTTCTACTTCCATGTATCACGATCGGGATCTACCTTACAGCTGTTCGGAAACTAATAAGCTTTCGCTTGTGTGTACTACCGATACCAGACGTCTAATCTCCATTCCTAGACGTCGTATCGCTACAAATACTCGAGTAATATCTGTCATTTGTTCTGCTAAGCCACCCCACAGTTCCGAAGGAATCTAGAATTTGACTAACTATAACTATAACCATATGCTTGTTCTAAGTCTGAGCCTCCGACTGTACCTCAAGGTGGGCGCCGGAAAAAGTTAAAATGGCCACATCTTCAGAAATCGAGCTCTGATATAAAAGTTTGATTCCACATATAATCTGGTCTTCTGATGAGGATTTCCTCTGAAAATAGAGGACCATGGGCTTGTGTAAAACACCCTGCTACCTTAATTGAAAAAATACACTTTGTCTGGAAACAAGTTTGAATGTACTGTGGACGTCGTATTGCTACAATCAATCCCCAAACAGGAATACGATGTAAGTCACGGTTCACGAACTATATTAGTAACATATTACTACCTTTCGATCCTAATAGGATTTGAATTGTGCTGAGCTGTCAAGACGCTTTCAGAGTTGCGCGTTGAAATCTGTTTGTTGTAAGTTCCTGCCAAGTCATTTCTCAAGTGCATAAGGAGATTTCTAGCACTCCTTTTCAAAACTGATTATTCATTGTTGTATGATACTTGATAGAATCTTCCAAGAACATGAGAAAGGTTTGATTTCCAAGAGTTTCTCCCCAGATTTTTCTAAAATAGCAAAATACATAAAACGCGTTTGAATCAGGGGTTGGCAAAACACTCGCTTGCAACTTGGCGGGAAGCAACGTGGGGAAAATAGGCGACTAGACTCCGAAATGCCGCTGTAGACGTCCAACTAAGCCTTTATAAAGAGAGTGGGTTTTCCTTAGCAGTTATTCTCCCACTATCACCACTTCAAATCACAATATTTACATACATTCTCATCAGCAGGCCTGAACAACTTCAATTTCAAAATCATCCACAAATCCAAACATCAATCACCATGTATAACCCAAAAACTCTCCTCACTCTCGTCGTTGCCTTCTTGGCCGCCACTGCCATCGCTGCTCCAACAGGGGCCGATGATCGCTTAGCAAAAAGATTCGATAAAGAGTCCATCAAAAAAGATAGAGAAGCCATCAGTCGCTTGAACGGTACAAAGGTTGACCCCAACCTAAAGAATGGAACTGTGAGTACCACTCTCCTCTCAAATAACAGTCAAAAGATTTACGGCTTATATGAGCTATTCATTCAACTTATTTTGGGTATAAAATACTAATTAGACGTACGCAGATTCTGTTGGACAACGGAGAAGGACGATGTGTCGCCGTCAGCGGGACCGCGGTTTGCAATGGTATCAGCGGATAGAATGAATCGGTCGCTTGCTTGTTGAAGGATTGGTTGGCGGTGTTGTAAGATATGTGTACTGGTCATATGTGTGCCTATAGTGGTGACGATAAGTTCAAAGAGTCCTGCAAATCTATCTCTTTAGCAAAACCTTACCCAATTTTCGATGCGAAGAAGTTGTTGATTGTCCCAAACCGGGACGGCGACATTGTCACTCACGTATGGAGAGAGAGGAATTTTGATGGAATCAATACATCTTTTGCATTGAATATTTATTGGGTCTGAATTTTACACGATAATCCCAGTTTAGCTCCAGCCACTTTCTCTCTGACCAGAAACCAAGGAGTACTCATGTACTCTGCAGAATGATGAAGGAGTTGCTCTTAGGGCTGGAAATCAGGGCAATACGTTGTCAGAAGATGGAGCGTATTTGTTAACGAGAAACAATATATCCTTATATGCCCTGTTGACAATCACCATGTTAGTATTCCACCTTTTGTGCATAAGATGAGCTCGAAATAGCCTACATATCACGATCGATGCCTCCCGTATGATGAGCAGAAGCCCATATATTCATATAAATGCAATACAACCTATTTCGATCATCGAACATTTCGATAGGCTCGCTTATTCCGGCGTTTTTCAAATACTCTCGCAAGTAAACCTCTTGGTCTACAAAACGATGGCGTTGACACCTCCACATCCCGAGCTCCAGTTCGCTATGAGCATAGTATGCGCCAGCGTCAAAAATGTAGATGGTTCCAGTCTTACGGTCGGTACCTATATTCCCGTCCCAGAGGTCGCCGTGAATCAGACAAGGTTTCACAGTGCGTCCGTCAGATTCCAGGGGTCCAAGAAGAAGTGGAATTACCGAGTCGATCAATCGTGAAGAGACTTCCGACAGGGCATCTATGGTGCCGTTTTCTTGTGAATCAATTTTGATGGAATGCTTCAGCATTTTGGTAAAGAATGACTGCCAGCTAGGGTCCCATCTAGATCTCAATCAGCGTTCGTTCTGGGAAACCTGGGATAATTACAGAGTTATTTGGAAGTAAGCGAAGGGGCTCCAATAATACACATACTCCACGGCTTGTGGGAATTTCCCTTGATTTGTTACCACGTGAAAACCGAAGCAGTTATTCGGGGATGTGCTGAGTTTGTGTAGCTTTGCCACGTGAGAGCAGAACTGCACAGGGTCAGGCATATCATTTGCCATATCAATGAACTCTTTCAAGAAGAAATATGTTTCTGGGACGGGCCGATGGAACTTTTCCCCATGCGTATGGCTCGGGCGCAAAGGATGGCATGGTCTTGTAGATCTCCGTCATGGAGTGGAATTCTCCTTTGAGCATCGTTTTTCCTGACTTCTCGGTTGCACACTTTAAGAACCATAGTTTTGGAGTTCCGTCTGCGAGTATCGTTGAGATTCTAGCAGTGACGGTCCATGACGAGGAGCCATAGCTGTCAGCAGCAACAACCTTCGTTCCCGGTGGAAATTCTAAGGGGAAGTGTCAGCCTAAGACAATAAACTGATATGTATCTGTGGAAAGGAATATGTGAGAAGCTGACGTTCAATCACAGCCTCATCCAATGGAAAATTTCCTTCAACCTCTGGATTGGGCTTTATGGTAGTGAGGGAATTGATGAGGAGAGTATGAACCGCGGAAGACATCCTGAGTCTTGGATGGAACTTTCTGGATATTGTTATAAGCCGCAAATAGCGTCCCAGGTGATATTGAAACGCCGGTTTCTTTATCACAAAGAGATTGCTGTTGGAATTTTTTTAGAACGCCGCAGCAAGCGGTTACTTGAGTGTCATGAGTGGCCAGAAAAGTGGGTTTGCCAACTAGATTTCATTGCTCTACCGCTCCCGCTCACCCCTGACTTTTGATGACAATTCACTGCAGTACTAGATAGTTCCAAGTGGAACATTTTTGAAGTCGTCGGTAGGGACTAGTCATTACATCATATCGGTTTACTCATTGTGCAGCATACGCAACAGATTACCAGATCCTCTGTTCTGGTTGGCTTACTGGGAGTTGGTATCTGTTGGAGTCACCCCAGCATCCTTATTGGACTTCATGCACACACAACAGTTTCAGACATACATGCCACCCAGATCATTCTTATTCAATTTTTATTCCCAAATTTTGCATCATATGTTGGTTAATGAGACGCATTGATAAGCCAGCATAAAAGCCTAGTGCTGAGGAAATTCGAAGCCAGTAGAGTCGAAAAAGAGTGACTGAGAACGTACTAGGTAAAGAAATCTTGGGTTCGGGAATATCTGTTTTGTAATGGTTCTTATATCCGGCTTCTTGTCCACGCCTCGTGAAGTTAAGCCGGGTTTTTGTGCATCAAGGAAATAGAGATACTAGCCAAAGGATCGTGCGTTATCTGGTCAAATGTCCAGAGCTTCCCTAAACCTTTGATCAGGATAAGATACTGAAAAATTTCTGACGGGACCCTGCCAAATCTTTCAACCATTATCAAGTGAATACATCCGATCTATCCCAAAATTGCAAATTTTTGATAAATGGCTTGATAGACGGCTTGATATCACTTGAGTGGGCTAATGCGCGAATAGTGTTATCTATTTATTTATTTATTACTATTTAACGTCAGGCGGATTCTAGCTCGCGTGGGCTAGGTCCTAGAAGAGTCCCAAAATAGGGCAAATGACGCTAGGGGGGTGCCCTAAGCTACATAATCCTAGCACACTTAGCTACTACTCGGTCTAGGAGAGTCAGGTGACGGCCAATTCGGTTGTTTGTAGTCCCTCCTTATTTGGCTCTTGCTCGTCCAGGGAACCATGTTTCGCTTCCAAAGTAGGCGATTGATAGAATAAAAGCGGTAGTCGCTTGTTTTAGCAGGTAGGAGGGAGACCCTCTTATTGTGTTTGTTGTCCCTTTTAGAGCATTAGCTACTAGTGTAGCCTTACTTGTCATCCTTTTAACATGGTTGTAGAAAGTAAGATGAGGGTCAAAGAAGATGCCAAGCCAACGAAGCTCTTGGGTTGGCTCTATTGTTCTGCTCCCTACTATAATAGAAGGCGGAAGGCGGATGCCCCTCCCTTTTTGCTTTCTCTTACGAGAAAAGTGGATGAGTTCAGACTTCTCTGCGTCAAAGGTGATACCCTCGTCTGTACCCCACTCTAATGCACTAGCTACCTGTTTTGCGAGGACCTTCATATTCCCTGCCTTAGTAGGCCCAAAAACAAGTAATCCAATGTCGTCGGCATAGCCGAACCTTTGTAACACTGGGAAAGAGCCCACCCCTGAGGTAAAAAGTGGCTGGATGTAGAGCATGAAGAGGATAGGTGAGATAG